>JACEIK010002871.1:154953-165909 GCA_018107945.1 Datura stramonium
AACTATATAGTTAGCGGAATGGGTCCAGTCCCTGTGGGTTCGACATTTCGGTTCTTAAAAAGAGCCACTATATTACTTGCATGACCCGTACGCTTGCGGTATTGCGGGAAACAACCGTCAGGAAGCGTAATACCACTCACATAGTCAATATCGTCGTTCACCTCTACAAATATATTATCAACTTGGACATGTGGAAGAGCACCCATGATCACCTAGTTCACAACAAAGAAAATAAGGTGTGATTGAATAGATCAAGACTAAATTCAAGAATATTTATCACCTAATAACTTCAAAGCCTATTTCCCCGAAACAATACCAAAATTTAATAAACTCAAATTTATATCAAAATATAATGTAAAGTGATCATCCACAAATATAATAACACAACAAGGTTGGGGTCAAATCTCATAAGGAATGGGTGTTGCTCCCTAGTGCACGCGCAAGTGCACACGGTCGTTCAAGTAATAAAGTGGCTCTTGTGAGCCGGATATCGAACCCGCAGGAACTTGACTTTTAGAAAATATCTACTTCAAGTATTACTGAGAATTTTCACTAGTGCTATGATTTTCAATATTTTGTTGTTTGTTGAAATATATAAGATTGATCACGAACTAAGTGTACATAATAATTGCAAATATTCCAGAGTTAAGACCTACATTCATGCAACGTTGATTCACATTGGTCAAGCTATTATCTTGATTGTTTATTTATGGGGTTAAAGACATGATTATGGTCTTTCAAACCTCTAACTGTTTTGCTCGAATTAACCTCACAACTACATCGTTGAGTGGTGATGTGACATTGCAATTCTACTGTATATAGCTATCATCCCATTTATTAACCAAGTAAGGCGTGTTAGGTATATTTCTATCCTAAACGCAAATCAAGTTCAATAACAAGATCCACTCCGTGCAGTCTTTATTCTATCTTAGGGTTTACCCTTTCGAGTTTGCGCTCGAATTCTAGGTGTATTTTAATGGTGATCAAGATTAAAATAGTTAAACCAAGAATGCAAGAACAATCAATATAGATAAGTAAGCAAACCAACATGAAATTAAGCATAAAAAATCATGTTTGTAGCCTCAACTCTAGAATGAGGGTTTTAGACACTCATTGTATTACAAGAATTAACAATTTCATAACTCATGTCAAAACAAATGAATGGAAGAAAAACCAAAGAAAGAAAAAGAACCCTAACAATGGTGTCCTTAGCTGTTCTTACTTCAACCGTCCTTTTTTCTTTTCCAAAAATGTGTCCTCCGGAATAATAGCTTAAGTGTTCTATTTATAGGTGTTGGATTTTTTTTGCTGTAAATTGCACTCGACATGCCACAAAGCTAAACACCCCAATTAGCCTCCGTGACACGGATCCATCACGTATGCACAATGGATAAGGACGTTGGAGCAACATGGCCATAGCATGGCATGGCAATGGTTTCTTTATTCTACCGGTGTGGAACGGTGCCATCGTGCAATGCATTAGATAGGGCAATGTCGCGCCTAACCTCTTAGCATGGAACGTTTTTGGATGTGGCAAGGATGCTCAGGTGGAACGATGCAAACACACATACACATTGGATAAGCATCACGGGCGTACATCGGCATGGCACTGCGCTTAGCGCACCAATGTGCCTTCATGACAAGGTCCAAACGCGGCAACCTCTACTTTTGGCATTTACATTTCGTCAATTTCAACTCCACTCCGTACCTCCTCCTTGATCATTCATCCTCATATTTAGCTTCATCGTTTTTTGCATTTTTCATCTACACAAAGAACTTACCAACCTTGTTAGTTCATGGCCACAAATTAAACAAAATACATGAGATTATAATCAAATTAAGGTGCAAACAAGGCTAGATAATGGGAATAAAATAGCACTTGGGCGTGTAAATACGTCCAAGATTACCAACCCACACTTAAAGTCTTTCTCGTCCTCAAACAAATCTTTATATCTCATGCTACCTGAGGGATAGAAAATTACCAATTGAAACAAGATCACTGAAGTTAAGGTAATAATGACTGACTTAGATGACAAGTTCTTATCAAGCATGTTATCTATAATACAGTTAAGTTCATGAACAACTATTTTAAGACCTCTACTTACAAATTGACTCTACAATCTTAGCAAACTCTTGCTAGTTAGCCATCCAAGAAGTCAAATATGTAACCTATGTTTTATTAACCATGTGCCCTTAAAACAAGAGAGTTACCCATTTTCACTTACAAATACACAACTTATAATAAGTATGGGTACAATGAAATTTCACTCACTCTCAAAAAATATTTCACATGCAACATGCCATGACCCATATGCTTTCCCTTAGTGTACTTCTCCAATAATATAGAAACATCTAAAAGTAATATCAAGTAGGACTTTTAGAGTTGTAATGTAGGCTAAGGGATGGGTAGGTACTATTCTGACTAGTAATAGTGACTATCTTCTGTAAGCGCTTTTAATACATCACATTTTCTTATTAAGTACAATCTTTTCACTTACTTCTTTCCTTACTCTTCTCATCTATCATTTTTCCTTTGTTTTCCCATTTCATTAAGCATGATCACATACACTATTAGGGAGTACTCAAGTATCAAATACTTTTTCAATTCTTCTTGTTCTTTCTCTACTCCCTACCAACACATATGCATTTTTTAAAACATTTTCACCCTTAATCTTTTCTTCATACTTCCACACCCAACTATCTCCCTTTTTTTATATTCACTGCTTGTACTCTTACACATTATCCACTTAAGCTCTTAGAATTTTTGGATCAAATTCATGGTCAATTGAAAGAAAAGGATTAAGCTGATAATGTGGCTAACTAGGATCATACATCATGGGTAGGTAAAATAAAGGATAAAAGCATATTTAATCAAAGAAATGCCTATATTATTTTCTACAATTAACATCCCTCTTTTTTCTTTGTAAACACACCAGACAAGTTCTTGACATTACATGACAGCATGAAATACACAAAGAACCTCACACTCATTACACATGTTTAATTCAAGATAAATCCATACATACTCTCAATTCATCCAACCACATGAGTTCAAAATTAAGCACAAAGTATACTAGAATCAAGTTCATGAGCCTAGGTGTCTCACAGAGTTATTCAATTTACCCAACATGCTTCTCAATTAAAGACTCACTTGCATTTTTTAGTCATGTGTACACTCAACAAAAGCATCAAGCATTCAACTAGTTAATGGTACAAAAGAAAAATATTAATGACTAATTTTTTCTCAAGACGGTCATCATCTATCCATTATCGAGAAAAGTCCTTAATATGAATAAAAACCAAATTTGATACAAAAATCAAACATTTAGTCTCGATTCAAAGGGCCACCCTTTTGGAAAAGAATTGAAAAGAAAAATCAAAGGGCGGGTGAAGTGTGCTTTGCTCATGTTTTTCAACTAAAACAACTTCAACGAAGCACATACTTCACCCTCACAAACATAAAAAAATTTGAAATTCCCTCACCCCACACTTAAATCATGATTTGTCTCCAAAGCATTAATTCGAATCAAAACAAGGGTTAGGGACATTTCCTAAGACCTCTAGGCTGAGCTAGAGACATATTCACAAGGGTAGGTGACCCCACACTCATTCTCCCTCATGCTACTTAGCTTCCTTCTGTGGGTACTCAGACTTTCTCTAAAATCTAAACTACACAACAAGAAAACAAAACAACAGGTGGTATAATAAAAATAAAAATAAAAGAAAGATCATACCTGTGGTACAACTTGGATTACCTTCCAAGTAGTGTTTGAGTTAATGTCGCGGAACGACATGAGTTCCTTCCCATTCAGGATGTCGTCAACCTCTTCTCCCCTTTTGGGAACAGTCTCCTTCTTTTCTTAACTCTTGAAGGAACAATTGATGGGGCCAAGTGCACATGCAAGTGTACATGGTCGTCAAGTAATGTATGACAGAAGTCCAGATATCGTCTCATACAGACTTGTTAGATTAATTATCTCAGTTTGAACCCTTTTTTCACTATTCATAAGAGAAAGAAAATTGGTTTTGTAGGAGTAAAGATTAATTCTACTTAATGTGCAATGTAAACTAAATATTTTAGACATGAATTTTGAAGAAGATTGTTGTAATACCCCGGAAGTGCTTAGGAGTAGGCCTAGGAAGCTAAAATGCAAAACTGCTGAAAGTTGGGAAAAAAGTTGCAGAACAACAAGTACCATGACCCGTGGTAAGTATCCATGGGCCGTCATTTGTGGCCATGAGTTCAGGAGTTCTAATGTCAGGGGGAAACAACGGTTGATTCAATGACCCGTGGTAAGTAACCACGAGCCGTCGTTTGTTGTCGTGGTAGGAAGTGGACTTGACAGTAGGAAGGTAGGACAGGTCATACAATGACCCATTGTGGCTTACAACTTCGAATTCATTTCTTGTCGCAAATATTCACTTGTAGCATACCATATTTCAATGGATTGACGTAATTTTTCTACCGCGTGTACATTCCCATAATGATGGTGTTTTTCCAAAATCAAACTTTGTTGTTCAGCATCTTGAACTAGCCATCCCTTAGAAGGTATTGTTAAAAGATCATCAATTTCTAATGAAATGGATTTAGCAGTAGCTTGTTGGAACCCCAGAGTTTTTACTTGATCCAGGATATCGGATGTATGTGCCATTCCGAAGTGCTTTATTAATCTACTAATAAGTCCTTTCATGGAAGTTCAATCTATCGCTTTATTGTGAAAGACAAGATTGACCCGTTCTACCATAAGTACCTCCATATTCCGCTGAGTAGGATTTGACAATGGGTTTGAGTCAATGATTGTAAAACTTCCTTTTATCGTTCTTGATTTGCATATAAATTCTGGAATTATGGACCTAGCTGAACTAGAGAGCCCCGAAGTCCCACAGTATCATAGAATTAGGTGGGAGCCGTGGTAAGGGAGCCCAGATCTCAGTGAGAAAGGACGGATAGTAACCACGACCCCTTGAAGCGTACGACGAGCCGTGGTGAGGCTCGTCGGATTGAAGTTCAGAAGGTTTGGGGGAGCAATCAACGACCAAAGGAACGGTCCGTTGGATCATAGTATGACCCGTCCCTTCCGTCCCTTGGCTAAGTTTCGAAGAGAAGGCATTCAACAATTCATTCAACAACAAGACAAAACGGTCCATGGGTTGTTTCTACAACCCGTTGGTGCTACTCGTGGTTTCATCTGGCCATTTTTCAGGGTAGGTTCATTAGGGGCATTTTTGACTTTTCCTCACTTTTAGACCCTAAACTATGTCATTTTGGATATTTTCTGAGTGTGATAAGATGAATTAAGTACTTTATGCATGCCCATTCTCATGCAAGAACTTTAGAGAGATTTTTGGGAGATTCAAGGTCTTCTTCTCTATGTTTCCATCAATTCCTTGTGGGTATTCAAGGAACTTTGAGTCAAACCATTTCCAGGTATGTAGGGTTTTAATGGGTGTCTTCCTTGCACACCCATGCCCAATTCCAATCAATTAGTGTTAAATTATGGGGTTTTGATCAATTGTATGATTCTTATATCTCTATTCATGGGTATGATTAGATTGAGTTGATATTGATGATTTTTGAAGCTTGGGTGGATTCTAACTTGTTTCTCTTATAAAATTTATTTTTTCAAAAAGTGAATCTAAAATGCCATGGGTGAAGAGTTCATAAAAGAGGTGATTCATGGTAAATATGTGGTGATGATGAAGTTGATGATGAAAAGCATATTTCTAAAACTACCCATTATTTTGATGTTGTTTCCTAAAGGAATCGGTTGGATTCTAGAATGATAGAGTTTTGGGTAATGCCCACATGTTGATTTAAGTGATGATTTTCCCGACATAAGCTTATCACATTGTTTAAAGTGAAATTTCCCAATTTCTATCATGAATTCTATCTTGTGGTATGTCGAGTAAATATTTCTACAGGTAGCTTACCACATGATTTGGAGTAGATGCTTCAACCTATGATTGAGCTTGCGGTATGTTTCGAAATAAAGCTTCTCATATGCATGAATTTATATTTGAGATGTATGGAATTAATGAGCTTTATTGAAGGACAATGTTGAGCTTCATTTTCATATGATGTCCAGTCTATGCATGATTTCATTAATAAGCTTTGTCAATAAACAATGTTGAGCTTCGTTTCATATGATGTTGAGTCAGCTTTTGTATATGCCCAGTATTTCTTGATGTTATGCTATTGTTACATTTCCGCTATGTTTTATGTTTAATTCCCCACTTGTTTAATTGAGAATAGTTGTATGCATGTTCCATGGATCGACTAGGGGTCTCTCAGGGTCCCTTGTCCCGTGTCTACGATCTGGGCCTTCGTTCGGGTCATGACAAACTTTGTATCAGATCCATAGGTTTGAAGTGTCGTAGGGTGTCTGAAAGCCGCGTTAGGTAGAGTCTTTTTCATAGGTGAAGCGCGCCACTCTTATGACGAAGAGGCTACTAAACGTTTTAGGAACTGTTCCCTTCTTTCATGATCTATGTCGTGTGATGAAAAAAGCCTTTCTATCCTCCTAATTCGTTCTATTCGCAATTGCAGAATCATGGCTCCTAGGAGGAGGAATGGAAGGAAGAAAAGAGGTGGTGAAGGCCACGATGATGGAAAGAGTTATGGGCATCAGCCAGCCCTACCAGTTTAGGAGCCCCTGGCACCGGAGCCAGCCGCTTATGCTGAGTTTCGAGCTTCCATCCAAATGTTGGCACAGGCCTTGACCGCTTAGGTCAATCAGTGGGCCGTTGCGCATGTTCCTCAAAATGGTAATGTGGCGGCGGCCAGAGTCTGAGACTTTTTGAGAATGAACCCGTCGGAGTTCTTGGGGTCCTAGGTAGATGAGGACCCACACGACTTCATTGATGAGATTTTCAAGATCACCCAGGTTATGGGGGTATGTAGTGTAGAGTGCACAGAGTTAGCCTCCTACCAGCTGAAAAGGGTTGCGCATATTTGGTTCCGCCAGTGGAAGGACAACAGAGTCACTGGAGCAGGTCCGATCACATGGGAGGAGTTTAAGGTTGCGTTCCTCGATCAATTCTTCCCTCGAGAGATTAGGAAGTTGAAAGCAGCTGAATTTATGAATCTAAAGCAAGGGAGGATGATTGTACAAGAGTACGCCCTTGAGTTCACCCGATTATCTAAATATGCCCTTGAGTTGGTGGCTGACCAGCGGGCGCCGGTGAGTAGATTTGTGCATGGTATAGCAGGATATTTGGACAAGGAATGCATGACATCTATGCTCCATCAAGACATGGACTTCCCTCGCATTGTGTTGTACGCTTAGCAGATGGAGGAGACACATTTGAGGGAGAGGGAGGCCAAGAGGGCCAGGACTGAGGACCACAAACTCTCTCAGTAGAGGTCCGATGGTGGGCACTAACAGCAGACCCACCCGAGATCATCAACCCCAGTATCTTCAGTGCTGAGTGTTCCATCTAGGCCCAGACATGATCAGAGAGGGCGAACGTCAGGATTGAGGGGTCATAGAAGTAGGCCCGCGGACTCCAGCATTCCAGCTTGCCGCAGATGTGGCCGAGGGCACACGGGCCAATGTTTTGCAGGGTCAAGAGCTTTTTTTGGGTGTGGTCAGCCGGGACATATGCTCAGAGATTGTCCCGCTGCGATATAGGATCAGGTTGCGGGTCGAGGCTCGGCTTCTAGTTCAACAACACCTCCTCCATGCACAGCACATCAGGGGGCATCTACTAGAACAACTAGCAGGCAACGTCAGAACAGGTTCTATGCCTTAGCCACTCGTTAGGAGCAGGAGGCCTCACCAGATGTAGTCATCGGTATGTTGAGAGTCTTTAATGTTGATGTGTATGCTTTGCTAGATCCAGGGGCTACCCTATCTTTTGTGACGCCTTATATAGCCAGTAGCTTCGGAGTCAGTCCAGATGTCTTATCATAGCCCTTCTCAGTTTTTACTCCAGTAGGTGACTCAGTTATAGCTAGACAGGTATATAGAGATTGCCCAGTCTCAGTTCTTCATAAGGTCACCTCAGCAGACTTGATAGATTTAGCCATGACCAATTTCAATGTTATTCTCGACATGGATTGGCTATATGCATGTTATGCTTTAGTTAATTGTAGGACCCGGTCAGTAGAGTTCAGATTTCTGGGTGAGTCAGTTTTAGAGTGGAGGGGTTGTTCAGTTGTGCTTGTAGGTCGATTCATTTCTTATCTTAAGTCCAGGAAGATGATTTCCAAGGGTTGCATGTACCATCTAGTTAGGGTTAAGGACGTGGAGTCCGATACCCCATCCATTCAGTCAGTTCCAGTCGTATGTGAGTACCCAGAGGTCTTTCCTGATGATTTTCCAGGTGTACGTCCTGAGCGGGAGATTGATTTCGGTATAGACCTTTTTTCTGACACGCAACCCATTTCTATCCCACCCTACAAAATGGCCCCAGCCGAGCTAAAAGAGTTGAAAGATCAGTTGAAAGACTTGTTGGATAAAGGCTTCATCAGGCCGAGTAAGTCGCCATGGGGTGCACCAGTATTATTTATTCGAAAGAAGGATGGTTTCCTTCGCATGTGCATTGACTATCGGCAGTTGAATAAGGTCACCGTCAAGAACAGGTACCCCTTTCCCAGGATTGATGATTTGTTTGACCAGCTCCAGGGTGCCAGGTGTTTCTCAAAGATAGATCTCAGGTCCGAATATCACCAGCTCAGAGTTCGGGAGTGTGACATTCCAAAAACTGCCTTCAGGACTCGGTATGGTCACTATGAGTTTGTAGTTATGTCTTTTGGACTAACCAATGCCCCTGCAACTTTTATGAATCTGATGAACAGGGTATTCAAGGAATATCTAGACCTGTTCGTGATTGTATTTATTGATGATATTCTCATATACTCTCGGAGCAAGGAGGAGCATGCCGCTCACCTGAGAGTAGTGCTTCAAACCCTCAAGGATCAGTAGTTGTATGCAAAGTTCAGCAAATGCAAGTTCTAGTTAGATTCTACAGCATTCCTAGGCCATGTGGTGTCAAGTGAGGATATAAAAGTAGATTCTCAAAAGATCGAGGCGGTAAAGAATTGGCCCAGACCGGTGAACCCATCAGACATCAGGTGCTTTTTGGGCTTAGCGGGTTATTATCAGAGGTTCGTTGAAGGTTTCTCATCCATTGCAGCCCCGTTGACTAGATTGACTCAGAAAAAGGTAATGTTCCAATGGTTGGAGGCTTGTGAGAAAAGCTTCCATGAGTTGAAGACCCAACTCACTTTAGAAACAGTGTTGACTCTACCCGAGGGTACGGACGGCTTTGTGGTGTATTGTGATTCTTCGTGAGTTGGACTTGGGTGTGTGTTAATGCAGCATGGGAAAGTAATAGCATATGCCTCAAGATAGCTAAAAGTTCATGAAAAGAATTACCCGACCCATGATCTTGAGTTGGCCGTGGTGGTGTTTGCATTGAAGATATGGCGGCATTACTTGTATGGGGTCCACGTGGATGTATTCACCGATCACAAGAGCTTGCAATATGTGTTCTTTCAGAAAGATCTAAATCTTCGGCAAAGGAGGTGGTTGGAGTTATTGAAGGACTACGACATGAGTGTTCTCTACTACCCGGGCAAGGCTAATGTGGTTGCGGATGCACTTAGTAGTCTCTCTATGGAGAGTGTGTCCAATGTGGATGAGGTAAAGAAGGAGTTTGTGAAAGATGTCCACCGACTTTCTAGGCTAGGAGTTAGAATGATCGATTCGACCGATGGTGGCGTTGTTGTGCAAATCGGATCAGAATCATCTTTGGTGGTTGATGTTAAATCCAGGCAAGATGAGGATCCAATTTTGAGGAAGATGAAGGAGGTGGTGCTGAGTCAAAAGGTGGAGGTTTTCTCCCAAGGGAGATATGGTGTGCTACGATACCAGGGTCGTCTATGTGTCCCAGATGTTGATGATTTGAGAGTCTGAATATTGTAAGAGGCACATGGTACCAGATATTCTATCCATCCAGGATCCACGAAGATGTATCAGGACTTGCAATAAATCTATTGGTGGGATGGTATGAAGAGGGATATCACAGAGTTCGTAGCAAAATGTCCGAACTGCCAGCAAGTGAAGGTCGAGTATCAAAGGCCGGGAGGCGTACTTCAGGATATAAGCATTCCCACTTGGAAGTGGGAAGATATTATTATGGATTTCATTATAGGCCTACCTCGCACTCGACAACTTTATGATTCCATTTTGGTGGTGGTCGACAAGTTAAGCAAGGCTGCACATTTTCTACTGGTCAAGACCACGGATGCAACGAATGACTATGCTAAGTTGTATATTTCGGAGTTGGTTCGGCTTCACGGAGTGCCCTTGTCTATTATCTCAGACTGAGTTACTCAGTTTACCTCTCAATTCTGGCGTTCTTTTCAAAAAGGACTTGGGACGCAAGTTAAGCTCAGTACAGCCTTCCATCCACAAACAGACGGCCAAGCAGAATGAACTGTCACACCCCGCCTTGGGAGGTATGACTGACACCTGGTGCCCTACTAGGACCTGAACTGCTAGACTGCTGATCCTAAGCACTTATGGTGCCTGGCTGGCTCTAACTCTGGATTCAGAAAAACGATGGGCTATATAACGATTGTAAATACAGCCTCCGGCCGACTAGGCCTATAGCCACCTGTAGGCAAACAACAGCTAACCAGAACAACAGTAATATGAAGGAACCTATGCGGGCCGACAAGGCCACCATGCTGTCTAGTTACTTCTGAATCAGTAAAACATGTGCTAAACAGCTACGTGACCGACAAGGTCACCACTACCAACTGAACGAGGCCTCACACGGCCGTCATAAACAATTAAGACATACACACGGCCTCACACGACCGATACATCTAACCACAGGGAATATGAAATCTGCAAGCCTCTAAGAATACTGATAATATGGTCGGGACAGGGCCCCGGCCAACCCATACTGTACAACAAAAGAAAAGGGATAAACCTCTAGCTATCT
>JACEIK010002872.1:78107-92012 GCA_018107945.1 Datura stramonium
CCCCCTATTTTGAAGTAACTATCTCACAAGTTCAATTACTGACTATAACCAAGTCTACCTATTCCCTATGGGTTCGACCCCAACCTCTAGTTGGGTTCTTTATTAACAACCTCCACTTCTCACTTCAGTAAGAGGTGTGGTTTGAGCGTTATCAAATAGTGGCGCCGTTGATGGGGAATACGACTGAAACTAGGTTATTAGCTTGTAATTAACTTTTTGGTAGTTATTTCTTTAATTACGTTTATTTTTGTATTTTTGATACCCATAGGCTATTCTCCGGTAAATTCCAAGCACTCGGAGTAGAGGCGATCCCCTTGTTTCATTAAATCCAGAAATTGAAAGAGCACTGTATAGAATGGAAAACCACGTGCTAAGAGAAGCCCGCATAGCTGAAGAAGCTAGGAAAGCCGAGCTAGCTCAAAAAGCTGCACTACAACATGCGGAAGATGAAAGAGATGAAGTGGTAAATGCTGGTCGACAAGGGAGGGGAAAAGAGCTCATAGATTTTCCCCTCAATACTTTGACGATGATGATGACCCAGCCATTGATAAAGTTGGGTCAACTGGAGCAATTGTCCCACCACCACTACCCGCTGGGGCCAAATTCGACATTACAAGCACCATGATTCAGTTGCTAAATATGAAAGGGGTGTTTAGTGGTCATGCAACAGATGATGCCAACCTGCACTTAATGAACTTTGCAGGAATATGCAAGGCATACAGGTTGCCCGGTGTAAGCCAGGATGCAATACGGCTCAGACGCTTCCCTTTTTCTCTATCAGGCGAAGCTACTTTATGGTTATCGGAGTTGCCCAATGACTCCATAACCATCAGGAAGGAGCTTAAATAGGACTTTTAGGACAGATTCTTTCCTCTGTCTAGGATGTTATAGCTAAAAGGTGAGATCTATAATATTTGATAGATCAAGACTGAGGCACTTCATGAAACTTGCTTGAGATTCAAAAAGAAGTTGACTAAGTGCCCCAACCACAAAATTCCAGATGACAGTTTGTTGGAAATTTTTTACAGGTCTTTGAACAATAGCACCAAGGTTGTAGCAGACACGGTAGCTGGAGGAGCATTGATGAGTCACACGTGGAAGCAAGCTGCCACCATTCTTGACAGGGTGACTAAGAAAAACAGGGCTTGGCATACGAGGGAGGCTGATGCAGTGGCAGGCACATATGTTGTTGGTTTGACCGCAGACCAATGAAGAAAAGAAGAAGAGCGCGAGCAAGAGTTGGCTCATATGCGCACATAATTGGACTTGCTGACAAAGCAATTATAGGAGTTGGAGGCAAATAGGTCAATGTAGTGGGTACTCAAGGAAGGGAGCAAGGAGTTGATCACTCTAATTTTGGGGAGGAGGAACACTTTTTGGATAGCCAGGTGGCGGGTTTTCGAACCAATGCCCAAGTGTTTGGACAAGACAATTGGTGCCAATGTTCTGAAAATCAAGGTTGGAACCAGTATAGAGACAACTACAACAGAAACAAGTTCAGAGATAGGAGCTGAGGTTGTGAGCACGAAGGTGATTGGAGGCGCAATGATGGATATCGCAATGACCAGGATGGATTCTATGTGCCTCCCAATACATGAGAAAGGGTGGATGGGAAATCAAAGTTGGATTGCATGATGGCCGAGATGTTGAAGAAGGTGAGGTCCACTAATGATCAGCTGAAGGAGATCCGAGGTGATTTATCAAGTTTGAGTAAAAAAGTGGAACCTCATGCTATCACCATCAAGCAAATTGAACACCAACTTGGGCAACTGTCAGCATCAATGAACCTTAGACAAAAGGGTACACTACCTAGCAAGACTGTCCAAAATTCGAAGAACGATGCACATTGTATGGCTGTGATGACTAGGAGTGGTAAAACCACAGTTGACCCCCCGTTTCCAGTTGAAGTTGAGTGGAAGAAAGACAGCATGATGGAGGATGATGATGGAAGTGCTGAGAAAGAGACTGGTGATTTACAAGAGGCCTTGAGAGGTGACAAGGAACCTATTATGGAGAAAGGGGAAATGGAAGTGCAAAAAGCTATCCCACGACCACCACCACCATTCCCCCAAAGGATGAAGAAGAAGGTGGAAAATGGTAAGTTCCATAAATTCCTTTCAATGCTTAAGCAACTGTCCGTGAACATACCATTGGTCGAAGCGTTAGAACAGATGCCAGGATATGCAATGTTTATGAAGGACCTGGTGACGAAGAAGAGATATGTGAGCTATGAGCCTATTGACAATGTGCATCACTGCAGTGCCATAGCTACAAGGGTCTTAGCACAGAAAAAGGAGGAACCAGGTGCCTTCACTATACCACGTATGATTGGAAATGTTGAGTTCGCAAGGGCACTCTGTGATCTGGGTGCTCACATTAATTTGATGCCCTTGGTTGTATTCAAGAAGTTAGGATTGGGAACTCCTACATCGACCAACATGCGGCTACTAATGGCCGATAGAACAGTTAAGAAGTCGATGGGTATCCTGATCGATGTGCTAGTCAAGGTAGATAAATTTATATTCCAGCAGACTTAGTGATTTTGGATTGCGAGGTTGGTTATGAGGTCCCATCATTTTGGGGCGACCATTCCTTGCGACCGGGAGAGCTCTAGTAGATGTAGAAGTTGGCCTATTGAAGTTTAGGCTGAATGATGAAAAGGTCACATTCAACATCTGCAAGACAATGAAGCAACCCAAGGAATTTAGTGTGATCTCAGCGCTGGAGGATGAGTTTGAATCACTGGACGAATTCTGAGTAGTAAAGAGATTTACGTCGTACCGCGACGTTAAATCAGGCGCTTCTTGGGAGGCAACCCAAGTGGTAAACTGGTGATGTCTGAGTAACTAGCCTACCTACATCGTGCGGCGACGTTAAATCAAGCGCTTCTTGGGAGGCAACCCAAGTTATTGAACTAATGTGTGCTCAGTGTGCAGGTAAAATTAAAAACAGGAGGTTGAAACATCAACTTCTATGGCTCTCAATACGACCAATGATGAGATCGTACGAGTCGTAGCAGCAGTCGTGGCAAGGATCAGAACAAATAGGTCCGAAGCCTCGACCTACGATTCATCCTATGGATCGTATCTCAATGGTAAGAATCATAGGATGTATTTGTAAGTCGCCAGGTATGTTTTCTTTAACATATTGCATACGAGTCCAAGGGACGAGCCATAGGATCTTCTTACTAATCGTGGAACGAGTGATGACGGGTTAAAATTTGCTTTAATACCCAACTCGGCCCAATTTTTTTTTAAAATTTGCCATTACCTATTTAACCCCTTCTCCCATGCTCAAGCATTCAAACAAACGACTCCACCTCACTTCCCCTACCCATAACTCAACAACACCCAAAGAATCAAGCAAACTTCTTGCTCGACTCAAGCTCAGAAAACCCTAGGACTGTCTTTCACAGTTGGTGAAGCATCAATCAAGTAAGTGTGTTGTGTTAAACATTGTTAAAGAGTCACATATTGAGATTGATGTTGTCAAAACCCCTGTGAGTTAGTCACCAGACTTGAAATTAGATGTTGAATAGAAAATGATCAGGGTGTTGTTACAGTGCTTCTTCGACCAAAGGGATGCTAGATTCTTGATGAATTGAGGCTTTAAAAATTAATGAGTTGCGGGTAGTGGGTTAAAAAAGGGAGGATTGGGCTTGGGTTAAATTGAGTCATTGATATGCCTAGACCTGGGGGGAATCTGAGTACCCTAAAAATTTAAAAAGAATATTTGCAAACTGAGAAAAGAAAATTTGAAATGGTATGAGACATAGTACGGACCGTAGGTTGTCACTACGAGTTGTACTGAGCACTCGTGTCACCAAACTGAACATAGTTGCTAGAAAATGTCCTTCCTACAACTCGTGGAATAGACCTACGGGTCGTACCATGAGTTGTGGAAAAATTCAGAACAACATAAATGCAGTGCTTCATCAGACGACTCATAGTACGGATCGTATCTTTGTGGTACGAGTTGTACTGAAAACTAGTTGCAATTTTGGGACTTCTCACAGGTCATACCTTCATGGTATAACTCATAGTGGTGACCCTTCATATTCATAATATCTCCTGTCTAATTGTTCTTTTCCAAAAATGGATTCCTAACCTCTTTCTCTACAGGTACAATGACAAACAAATGCAGGGTAGACAAAACACAAGCCCGCAGGAGGCTGATCAATGAAACAACTGACTCGGAGTCTGACAAGGCTGGAGATTCACCTAGTGGTTCACTTGAGGAGTACCAAGTAGATACATCAGATACCGATGGAACCAGAACCACTAGGGAAAAAGTGAAGGCCCAAGCGTAAGCAACCACGGCCACATCCGCTCAAGCTCCCCAGTCTGAAGAGGGAGTTAGAGAGGAAGAACAAAAGTCAGGGAGCGACTCCAATTCTAAAGAAGGGTCAGGGGAGACCCAAAGTGAATAGCAAAGTGGCAGTGATGAGTCAGAGGAGGAGGCTCCTGATGAAGCACAAGAGTAGACCCCACCCAGAGCAAACGATACAATCCGGTGGAGAGTGCCGAGAGCCAAAGAAATCTATGAACAAGGCATCTCTCTGACTGCAAAAACTAATCCACGGAGGAGCATTTAAGAAGAACCGCGGATCCTCACAACCATATTGAATGAAGTTGAGGAGATTAAGGGAATTTTTAGCTTCTATGGATTTGAGTGGATGGCCAAGACTCCAACACAGTACAAAGACGAGATAGTTCGGGAGTTTTATGTTAACTACTTGGCCACCATGGAGGTACAGGCAAAAGAGGGGCAGAAGATGAAAGATCAGCCTTGTTTGGATAGTGTATTGGCTCGAGGTCGAGAAGTTGATATATCCGAGTAGACCATTGCTCAAATATTGTACGGACCACAGTTTGTGCCTATAAGGATGATGCCAAAGTATGATTACTGGGTGGAGGCTATGAAGCAGATTAGATCCCTGAGTGTGCAGGAGCGACAGAGGCAGCTGCAATGGCTAGCAGGTGTAATTGCTAAGTACAAAGATGAGGCTGAATGGGTTTCAGGTGGGAAGCAGGTGACCAAGAATTCACTGAACTTCATTGCAAAAGCCTGATGGACACTAGTACACCATCGGTTAGCACCTATAGTCAACGACAACACGCTGAGTGCTGACAAAGCAGCTTTAGTTGCATGCCTCAAGTCTCGTTACCCCATTAATATTTTAAGGATCATAGCCGATGAGATACGAGACCGGGTGGTGGGAGTAAGCACTACTATCCCATTCCAGAGTCTTGTGTTCAGATTATGTATGGAGGAAAAAGTGCCACAGGGTGATGAGCGGTTGATTGGAGGCCAAAGGATTGCAGATATAGGTCTTATCCGGGATGAGATGAACCTGGTAAGCAAATCCAAGATTCCCACAATAATACCAGCAGCCCGACAAGCAGGGGAGCCCCGAGGGACCCCAAGTCAACCCAATACACAGGAGCAAAGCGAGACATCGGCTATAGACGCCAGTGTCATGACCAGAGAGTACACCCGAATCATAAACATGGGACAAGGAACCCCGAGGGACCCCAAGTCAACCCATGGCATGAGCATCTAACTAAACCATCCACATAAGGAGGAATAATTAGATTAATAATCATAAGCTGAAAGAAAACTGCGACATGAAATATATTAAACAACAATACATGATCCCAAAATAAAAAGTTGAGTACTACAAATATGTCTGAAAGCCTCTAGCCAAATAGACGGGTTGAAGGGACAAGAACCCAACTAACCAAAACATTCTGAAACTAAAAGATGACCAAGATCTTAACATAAAGACCTTGAATTATGAGGACTCACAAATGAGAACCGTGAGCAGAACTGAGAGCAATCTAGGAGCGATGCTGAACCTGAGATCCGAATCCTGTATCATGAAACGATAAAACATAGAAAAAATGCGGGTTAGTACTTAGAATGTACTAAGTGTGCAAGGTATGTAAAACAATACATGAAAAAATAAGAGTCATAGGAGTGGAACATCATGATTGTAAAGACTAAAATCATAAATATACAGTAAGGCTCAAGGTTTCCCAAAATCATTCATAAACCTGTCATAGTCACAGCATGAGAGGAAAATATTTCATAAAATATGACTTGAGCCAAAAGGACATAATCATAACATGCATTGAAATGATGAGGAACAATGGGAGATTTCTATAACAAACATACCCCACAAGAGCACACATGCAGCCCGACCTATAAACCTAGTCGGGAGGTCGTTCACACCTTGCTAAGGGCAGAACTATGAAAGGCGTGATATCACTCATGAAGGCCCCATAGGGCATAGGGGACAATAACCGAGGAGGTCCCAAACATAACCTATGGTGGCACGTAGTTCTGAGGTTCAGGGCGTAGCCTAGGCCCCGAACCTTCTCGGTGTTAAGTACTACTTCCAAAACGTGCAACGTGCTCATAGAAATTCATACATGACATGCATAACTAGTTAAATTGTGATAATCATAACATGTTTGAGAATTCGTGATACTAGCCATGAAATTGGGCCCGTGAGTCGGCCAAAATCATAGTTCATGAGTCATAAACAACATATGGGTATTACCCATATTTTCAACATATTTTAAAATGCTTAATTTATGGATAACATGATCATAATAACATGAGATATTAAAGACATGCTTTAAATTCAAAAATTCATATCATGCATGAGGAATAACCATAAGCATGAACTTCACTAAAAATACTCATGATTTGGGCACCTATTATTTTAGGGATTTGATCATCAAACATTGAAATAAACAAGTGGAAACAACCCAATAAATTGAAATCCAAAATTTATGCATACTACAACAAACTCATATCAATTTTTGAGGGATCATGCAATTGAGTTAAGACCCTTAAAGATTTTATTGCTTTAAACATAAAATTTGGGAATAATTGGGCATGGGTAGGGACTAACTACCCATTCAAAACCCCACATGCTTGGAAACACTTGATTCTTAACTCCTTTGAAAAGCCTAAGATGAAAATTCGGAGAATTTGAAGAAGAACCCTTTAATCACCTCCTGCTCTCTTCTCTAACTCTTGCAAGTGACAAATGAGGCTTAACATGGATTATTTCTCATTAAAAGACCCAGTCCTGACCTCAAAACGATGTAGTTTAGGCCTTAGGATTGAAGGAAATTACGAGAAGGCCCTTAATAATTCGCATGAAAAAAACTGTCAGGGGTCCTAACAGACGACCTGACGACTCGTTACAAGGACCCACAAGTTGTTGGGTCATCTCGTCAAGTACACTGGAACAATTTACCGGGCTCGCAATGGGGAAATGACGACTCGTCCCACGTGACCACGACTCATAACCATGTTCCGTTGAGTACATTACCAAACTATTCAACCATGTTGCTCACCACTCACCCTACAAGTCATTGGGTCCATCTGTTAGGTACACTTGTACCTTCCATCTAGATAAACTTCCACACCACCCCACGAGTGACATGAAGATTCGTGGTGACTGACCATGAGTCGTTACTTCACCCGTGGGGACCCCAACTCCTGAATCTCCCTTGGCCCTCCCCATGAGTCACCTGACGACTCGTGGGGTCTCCTGACAAGTCGTCAGATGACTAGTCCTGCAACTGCAAGCCATTTTCTAGCTTTTCTATGTTTCATCTTCCGGATCTGATCCTTGGGTTCCCCAGGTATAACAATATCTCCCCCTTGGGAACATTCATCCTCGAATGTTAGAAACATATAGAAAACTCAGAGACAAACAATCACCTTATGAAAATACTGATCATTTAAGCCGAAAACCGACTGTACGACTACCCCTTAAAATAACTACATAGCTGGACTAAATTCAGACATCACATACATATATCATATCATAAAACACTTTGCACGCATGAACGGAACATGAAAAACTGATTAGAGGTTTACGGCAAAAACTGATACCTCAAACTGAAACTAGGACGGTAGGGAACAAATCGGTGTATTTAGCCATCATATCTGCTTCAGCTTCCCAAGTAGCTCCCTTAACAAGCTAATTTCTCCATAACACCTTTACTAAAGCTACCTGATCCTTAGCCTTCGAACCAGACGATCAAATATTGCAACAGAAATTTCCTCATAACCGAGGCTATCCTTCCAACTAACATTTCTACCAGAGCCACTAAGGCTGGATCTCCCAAGCACTTTTTCAGGAGCGATACATGGAATACGGGATGAACTGAAGCTACCTCTGAAGGTAACTCTAACTCATAAGCTACTTTACCCACTTGTCTCACAATCCAGTATGGGCTATATAGCGAGGGCTGAGTTTCCCTTTCTTTTCGAATCTCATTACTCCCTTCATGGGAGATACCTTTAAAAACACCTAATCATCGATCTCCAACTCAAGCTCTCTTCTCCTCACATCCACATAAGACTTTTGGTGACTTTGAGCCATTTTCAGCCTTTCTCTTATCAACTTAACTTTCTCCATAGCCTCATGGACTGAATCTGGACCCACTAATGAAGCCTTACCGACTACAAATCACCCAATGGGCAATCTACACCTTTTCCCCTAAAGAGCCTCGAACGGTGCCATTTGAATTCTAGAGTGATAGTTGTTGTTGTAGGAAAACTCAATAAGAGGTAAATGCTCATCCTAACTACCCTTGAAATCAATTATGCAAGCTCTCAACATGTCCTCAAGAGTCTGGATAGTCCGTTCTGCCTAACCATCTATTTGCGGATGAAATGCCGTGCTAAGATTAACCTGGGTACCAAGTCCCTCTTGAAAAGATCTCCAGAACTTAGTACCACTATCCGATATAATGGACAAGGGCACTCCATGCAATCTAACCAACTCTCGGATGTATAATTTAGCATAATCTTCCACTGAGTCGGTGGTTTTGACTGGTAGAAAGTGACCAGCCTTGGTCAACCTGTCCACCACAACCCAAATGGAGTCATACTTTCTACGAGTGCGGGGTAAACCTATTATGAATTCCATGTTGATTTCTTCCCACTTCCAAGTAGGAATGTTGATATCCTGAAGTACAACACCCGGTCTCTGATGCTCGACTTTCACTTGTTGGCAATTCGAAAACTTGGCCACAAGTTCTGCAATGTCCCTCTTCATGCCATTCCACCAGTAGATTTCCCGCAAGGCATAATACATTTTAGTGGAACCTGGATGGATAAAATATTTGGATCCGTGAGCCTCATACAACATCCAGCTCCTCAAATCACCCAAGTTCGGGACACATAGGCGACCCTAGTACCGAAGCACACCATCTCCCCCTTTGGAGAAGACTTCTACCTTCTAATTTTGAACAATTTATTTCAACTTTACCAGTATTGGATCTTAATCTTGTTTAGCCTTCACCTCCGCTACTAAGGATCGCTCTGATCCATTCTGAACTACTACTCAACCATTGATCGAGCCAACTAATCTAACTCCCAACCGTGCAAGTCGATGTACCTCCTTCACCAGCTCCTTCTTGTCTTTACTCACATGCAAAACACTTTCCATAGAGAGTCTACTAAGGGAATCTTCTACCACATTTGCCTTACCGGGTGGTAAAGGACACACATGTCGTAGTCCTTAAGTAGCTCCAACCACCTCCGTTGCCGAAGGTTTAGATCCTTCTGTATGAAAACATATTGTAAGCTCTTGTGGTCCATGAATACATCTACATGAACCCCATACAAGTAGTGTAGCCATATCTTCAAAGCAAATACCACCATGGCCAACTCAAGATCATGGGTCGGGTAGTTCTTCTCGTGAATTTTCAGTTGTCTGGAAGCATATGCTATGACTTTCCCATGTTGCATCAATACAAATCCCAGTCCGACTCTCGAAGCATCACAATATAAAACAAATACATCGGTGCCCTCCGGTAAAGTCAACATCGGTGCTGAAGTGAGTCGGGCCTTCAATTCCTGGAAGCTCTTCTCACAAGCCTTCGATCATTGGAACTTCACCTTTTTCTAAGTCATTCTAGACAATGGGGCTGCAATGGCTGAGAAACCTTCCATGAACCTTTGATAAAAACCCGCTAAGCCCAAAAAGCTTCTGATATCTAAAGGGTTTACCGGTCTGGGCCAGTTCTTTACCGCCTCTATTGTCCAGGAATCCACCCTTATACCTTCACTTGACAGTACATGTCCCAAGAATGCAACTGAATTCAGCCAGAACTCGCATTTTTTTAACTTGGTGTATAGCTGGTTATCCTTGAGGGTCTGGAGTACTACCCTCAGATGTGCGGCATGCTCCTCCTCGCTCCTGGAGTATATCAATAAGTCGTCAATGAACACTATCACGAACATGTCCAAATATGCCTTGAATACCCTATTCATTAGATCCATAAAAGCTGCAGGGGCATTGGTTAGTCCAAAAGACATAACAACAAGTTCATAATTGACATACTGAGTCTTGAAAGCAATCTTCGAGATGTCACTCTCTCAAACCCTGAGCTGATGATACCCGGACCTGAGGTCTATCTTCGAGAAACATTTGGCACCCTGAAGCTGATCAAATAGGTCATCAATCCTAGGAAAAGGGTATGTATTCTTGATGGTGACCCTGTTCAACTGCCTATAGTCAACACACATTCGAAGAGAACCATCTTTCTTCTGGACAAACAACACCGGGGCACCCCATGGAGACTTTCTCGGTCTAATGAAACCCTTATCTAGAAAATTATTCAACTGCTCCATTGACTCTCTTAGTTCGGCTAGAGCCAATCAGTAGGGAGGAATCAATATGGGCTGCATGTCGGGTAAAAGATCAATCTCAAAATCAATCTCCCTCTCGGGAGGAACACTTGGTAGGTCTTCTGGAAATACCTCGAGATATTCACATACCAGAGAGACTGACTGAATGGCCGGGGTCTCGGACATGACATCCTTAACCCTAACAAAATGGTAAATACAACCCTTGGAAATCATTTTTCTGGCCTTGAGATAGGAGACAAAGCAGCCTACAGGTACTGCTAAACTACCCCTCCATTCTAAAACTGGTTCACTTGGAAATCAGAACTCCACTACTCTAGTTCTACAGTTAATAGAAGCATAACATGCAAACAACCAATCCATTCCAAAAATGATGTCAAAATTAGTTATAGCCAATTCTACTAAGTCTGCGGAGGTAACCTTATGCAATACTATAATGGGGAAAGCTCTATATACCCGCCTCGCTACGACTGAATCACCAACCAGAGCAGATATGAAAAATTGTTCTGACAAGATTTCAGGACTGACTCCAAAGTTACTAGTAATGTGAGGTGTCACAAAAGACAGTGTAGCTCCTAGATCTAACAAAGCATAAGCATCAATACGAAAGACTCGCAACATACCCGTAACCACACGGGGAGAAGTCTCCTGCTTCTGTCGAGAGCTAAGTGCATAAAACTGCTTCTGGCGCTAGCCGCCAGCTGAACCATTCCAAGCACCCTACTGAGTAGGATATCCCAATGGAGCTGTTGAACTAGCTGTTGGAGTGCGGGCTCCACCACCCCTTGACCTAGCTGCGGGGCAATCCCTTAGCTTGTTTCTGGGTTTTCCACACCCGAAACAACCATCTGAGCCCACCAAACACCTCCCTAGGTGATTCTTTGCACAATTAGCACAAGATGGGAATGTGCGCTCTGTGCGCATGCAACTGTGACACCTCGAACCTAAGGTCCTGCTCCTCTGATCGTCTCGAGGCCTGGATGGGGTACTGGCTGAAGATGGTGCTGGTGTAACAAACCTTTTCTGGGACTGTTGGTGAGACTCACCTCTTGGCCTGGGCAGGGAGAAAATACAGCTATAAGTTCTGGCCCTCTTGACCTCTCTCTTCCTCATATGAACTGCCTCCATCTTCTAGGCATAAAGGACTATCCGCAGGTAATCTATATCCTGATGAAACATGGGTGTTCTGTAGTCCTTGTCCAGATACCCCGCTACCCGTTGCACGAATCTTCTCATCCGTCCCCTCTGGTCCATCACTAACTCTGGGGCATACTTCAACAGGCGAGCGAACTCAAGTGAATATTCAACCACTATCATCTTTCCTTGTTTAAGGTTAACAAACTCGCTTTCAATTCCCTTATCTCCCGAGGGAAGAACCTATCGAGAAAGGTCATGTGGAACTCATCCCAACTGATAGGGACCCCTCCCGCTATCCTGCTGTCCTTCTATTGCTTGAACGAAATATAAGCGACCTCCTTTAGCAGATAATATGCCAAATCCACACACTCCTCACTTGTCACCCCAATCAACTAAGTGACCTTCAGCATCCCTTCAATGAACTCGTACGGATCCTCGTCCTCCTTTAATCTCGTGAATTCGGGATGGTTCATCCTCAAGAAGTCTCTAATTCGAACCACCGGAACATTACCATTCTATGGAACATGTGCAACAGCCTGCTGGTTGACCTGAGCGGTCAAGACCTGCGCCAACATCTAAATAGCCACCCGAAACTCAGCGTGGGCAGCTAGCTCTGGCTTTTGGGGCTCTTGGGCAGGTGGAGCTTGCTGACGCCCATGATCATTGCCACCTCTGTGGCCTTCTTCGCTTCCGTTCCTCCTTCTGTTTGTTCTTCTGGGAGCTATAATTCTACAATCATGAATAGCACGAATTAGAAGGATGGGGAGACTTTTCATCGCACGACGAAGAACATGAAAGAAGGAAATATTTCCTATAACATTTAGTAGGATCTTCGTCATAAGTGTGGCGAGCTTCACACCCATGAAAAAGACTCTACCTAATGCGACTTTAAGACTCCCTAGGACACATCTGAACCCATTTCTTTGATACCAAGTTTGTCATGACTCGATAGTACACCCGAAACGTAAATACGGGACAAGGAGCCCCGAGGGACCATAAGTCAACCCATGACATGAGCATGTAACTAAACCATTCACATAAGGTGGAAGAATTAGATTAGTAATCATAAACTGAAATAAAACCGGGACATGAAATATAAGAAACAAAAATACATGATCCCAACATAAATAGTTGAGTACTACAAATAGGTCTGAAAGCCTCTAGTCAAATAGACAGGTTGAAGGGACAAGACCCAACTAACCCAAACATTCTGAAAGTAAAAGATGACCAAGATCTGAACATAAAACCCTAGAATCATGAGAACTCACCAATAAGAACCGTGATCAGAATTGAGAGCAAACAAGAAGCGATATTGAACCTGAGATCCGGATCCTATATCATGAAATGATACAACATAGAAAAAAATATACGGGTCAGCACTTGGAATGTACCGAGTATGCAAGGTATGTAAAGCAATACATGAAAATATAAGAGTCATAGGAGTGGAACATCATGATCATAAAGACTGAAATCGTAAATATATATTATGGCTCAAGGTTTCCCAAAAGCATTAGTAAACCTGTCATAGTCACATCATGAGAGAAAAACATTTCATAAAACATGATTTGAGCCAAAAGGACATAATCATAACCTGTATTAAAACGATGAGGAACAATGGGAGAATTCTATAACCGACATATCCCACATGAGAACACATGGAGCCCGACCTGTAAACCTAGTCAGGAGGTTGTTCATACCTTGCCAAGGGTAGAACCATGAAAGGCATGATATCACTCATGAAGGCCCCGTAGGGCATAGGGGACAGTGATTGAGGAGGTCCCAAACATAACTTACGGTGGCACGTAGGTTTAAGGTTGGGGGCGTAACCTGGGCCCCTATCATGCTCAGTGTTAAGTACTACTCCCAAAACATGCAACATGCTCATAGAAATTCATACATGACATGCATGGCTAGTTAAATTGTAATAATCATAACATGTTTGGAATTCATGATACTAGCCATGAAATCGGGCCCGTGAGTCAGCCAAAATCATAGTTCATGAGTCATAAACAACATATGGGAATTACCTATATTTTCAACATATTTGAAAATGCTTAATTTAAAGAAAACATGATCATAATAACA
>JACEIK010002872.1:124173-153139 GCA_018107945.1 Datura stramonium
ATTCTAGTTATAAACTATTTAATATTTTTGTCTTATTGAAATACTTAATCGAATTTGGTATTTTTTGATTTAAAAAAATGAATAAAATATTATTTTTACTTAATCGAATTTGGTATTTTCTACTTTGAGATCTTTGTCTATTGGATTTTCACATCTGATTTTCTAATCTTACTTTTGTATGAAGTCATTCTATTCTTGATATTTTTCCCACTTAGAATAGATTTAAACTAGTCTTTCTTTTTAATTATTAATTTTTTTTCCTTTTATATTCTTAATTTGTTGTACCAGGAAAGGGAAGTATTTTGTTCTTCATGGTCCCTGTTCTATATAGCTGCAATGTGCTTTACTAGAATGGTTGTTTTGTGATGTCAGCTGCCCCCAATTTAGTGTCTTTGTTTATATCTAAACTTCAACAAATTTTACTTGAAACTTTAATACTCCTAATATATATAGGACCAACTACTTTGTTTCATTAAAATCATTAAACGAAGTACATTACAAGCCATAATTGTAGAAATGCTACAACATTAGATATCTGCTATGCTGGAAATGTATTCTGGGGAATTGAACAGTGAATTGTCTATGAAGACATCATTTTTTGTTCTCAAACTATGGGTTGTAATGAGCTTATGTGTTGGTGTAATTATGAACTGTCTCCTGGGTATAAAAGTAGGCTGATTCAAACTTCAAAGTGCAAGTCACTAACTCCTTCTTTTGAGATAAGTTGAAAACCAAGTTGGTTATATAAGGAGAGAGGTCTGAGATAGAGCACTAGATTAAAAACACCTGCTGCGGATTTTTGAGATTTCCTATTATAGAAGGAATCTTCCTAAAAAATGATTCCCACCATGAAGACAGAAAATTAGTAGTGTTCTTCAATAGTTTTGCTTGAATCCAAGAAGACCAAGCCTATCATCCTCTGCACATATTGGCTTTGTTGCAACTTCTGGTTCTTGGGCTAGTGAGAATGAACTTGAAAACAGATGAAATAATGTGAGCATGAACAAAATCTTGAAAACCCACATCAGAATCTGTATTTTGAAACCAATGTGTGAGCTTAGTAAAAGCAATAGAGAAAAATGTCTAAACAAAATTTATAACCGTTGGTCAAGTTAACAAAAAACCAAGAAGTTTTCTCTACTAGGTTATACTTGGTCAAGACAAAGGACTTCGAGATCAAGAATGATATTTGGAAAGTTATGATACCTTATAGGAGAGTCAGATACATAGATTAACTAATGTTTAGTTTATGACTTCAACTAACTAATGACCTTTGAATCTTTTCTATATTAGGTACTTTAGAAGAAAGGATGGTTTGTGGACCCACATTACTAAAAGATATTTGGAAGTTGCCTCTAGGAAAGACAGTTGCTGTCTCGTTCAATAGTCACAACCAAGCCATTAGAAAAGATGGTGTCAAGCTTGAAAGCTTTCTAGGAATTATCGTTAAAACTCCAGAACTGACGTTGTTACACATAAATGATTGGAGAATCTTTGACAAAAATGAAAAAAAGAAATTGGTAGAGTTTGTGAGGGTATGGAGTTATTATTATCTTACAGTACATGAATCTTGTAAGAAGTTATTTGCGTTTTACAGGATATTATCTTATAAATATTTGTTTTTTTCAGAAGAAGTTTTCTATCCCTGAACATGGAGAAGAGTTTGTCATAAATTCATTAGGAACGAAATGGAAAGATTATAAATGTGACTTAAAATGTATTTATATGACAAAATTTAATACCAAAGATGTGTTGTTGAAGAATAAACTGAATTGTATACCAAGAGATTAGTGGACTGGTCTGGTCTCCTAGTGGGTTTCAGAAAAAGCTAAGGTATCATCAATTTAATTTAGAAGTCTTAATAACCCATACTAAAAAGCAAAATGTATATTTATATATAAATTATAAGATGTTTTTTATATTTTAATGACAGTGATGTAGCCAAACAAACTGAACAATAGGTGCGGCTCGGCTGCGAACAATAGGGCAACAGATGTCACACACACGGGAGGATCGAAAAAGTATTGCCACCTTGATGGATGAGAAGGTATTCGTTTAGACATTAAAACTTATAATATTTTATAACTCCTATTGTCACGCTTCTTTGATATCAACTAATGCATCGGGCTAAGTAATTGAGCCTACATGAGAGCACACGTTTTTATATTAACTCATAAATCGCAAGGATGGTAGACCATTGGATGAAGAGTGGCAAATACAATTGTAAGATTTTTCTTCTTTATTTTTGATAAAATGGGATAAAATTTATTCCTTACTTAGGATTTTTATTCCTTATCCTTATAATATTTAAAGTAATTTTCTTGAAGTATGTTTTTGCAAGAAAACATCATGTTCTAAAAAATTTTAATAATTTTTTATCAAATAATTAAATAAATCCTAAATTAATTAAATTAAAAAAACAAAAAAAATAATAATATTATTAATTTATATTTGGTTACACTTAATTGAACAGGACATGATCAATGAAAAATTGAAGTAATAGTGAGGGATAAACGAGCAACCTCCTCTCTCTGTTTCTAGGGAAGGGAATGTGTATTCCCAAGTGTTAGGAAATGAAAAAAGCCCAGTTATGTACGTGGTTTAGGACTTGGTCCAACTCCTTCTATACTTTGGGGTAGTAGATATTCTTTTGGAAACATAGTTGAAGAGGATTCATCTAGTAAAGATTGTACAAAAGTTAGAAGAAGGGGTAACAAAGTTAAAAGAGTTAAATGAAAAACAAAATGAAGAAATGAGTTTGGTCAAACAAAATCAAGTGAGAGTTTGCTATACGAACTAGCATGGGTAAGAAAAGAAATGAGTAGAAATGCTCCCAAATGAGTTATCTATAAATCAGACTATCAATGGAGTTTGAGAAGGCCAGGTAACTCAATTTTATGTTACGATACATATTGTTGAAATTTTAATCTTACAAAATAATGTTATCTACTTTTTAGGTTCCGATGCAAGCAGTGGCCATGAACAAGTACAACAATCGCCACAAATGTTGTTTAAGGGACATAGTGTTGCTAGTCTCCATCTTCTCATGGTATTGTTCGTTTATGCGAATATGTTAACATAGTACTCCTTACTATGAATTGTGATATGTTGTTTTGGTGTTGTTGATGCTAAATATGTGATTCGAACAACTATTCTATAGAGTTTATGTATTATTCTTCTTAATAGTGAGGTAACTTATCCATTTGTATTATTATGACTTGAAGGATATGGGTGATGAATTGAGTGAGATGGTTTGAATATGTGCTTTATCTTAAGCATTGTCACCAACTTGAAGGATATGGGTAACTTCACCACCCGTATCCTAGTTGTTGAACTAGGCTGTGGTGCGGGCTCCACTTTGACTGGCTGCGGGCAATCCGAGCTTGTTTCGGGTTTTCCACACCCCAAACAGCATACGAGCCCTGAAACACCTCCTTGGGTGATTCTTTCCACAATTAGCATAAGATGGGATTGTGCGCTGCGTGCGCATGCAACTATGACACCTCGAACTGAGGTCCTCCTCCTCGATCGTCTCGAAGGCTACAGATGAGTGCTAGTGAAGATGGTCTTGGTGCGAGACTGGCTGAGATTGTTAGTGAGACTTACCTCTTGGCACAGGCGAGAGAACTGCATTTATCGATTACGGCCTCTTGACCTCTCTACACCTCATATGAACTTCCTCCGTCTGCTAGGCATAAGGACTATACGCGGGTAATCTATATCGATGAAGCATGGGTGTTACGTATTCCTTGTCGAGATACGGCTACCCACGTTGCACGGATGCTTCTCACCCGTGCCCTCGGTCCATCTAACTCTAGAATACTCACCAGGTAAAGTGGCGAGTGAATATTAATATCATCTATCATGATAGATTAAACAAACTCAGTTTTTCAACTCTCGTCTCACCTGGAAGCCTGCGATCATGTGGAACTCATCGGCCCGATAGGGCCCCCTCCAGCTATCTGCTTGTCCTTCTATTGCTTGAACCAAATACCATGCGACCTCCTTTGCCAGCGATAAGATGCCAAATCCACAAACTCTCACTTGTCCACCCCGTCCCACTAAGTGACCTTCAACATCATCAAGAACTCATATGGGTCTTCATCCATCTTTGATCCCGTGAACCCGGAGGTTATCCTCCAAAGAAGTCTCTAATTTCGAGCCACTTAGGAACATTACCATTGATGAACATGTGCAATAGCCTGTTTGGTTGACTGGCGGTCAAGGCGTGCGCCAACATCTAAATAGCCACTTGAAACTCTGCGTGGGCGACTTGCTCACAGCTACGCGCTTGGGGCTCTTGGGCAGTGGAGCTTCTTGTATACATGATCATTACCACCTCACGCTGGCGCTATGCTCTAGTTCCTCCTTCGTTTGTTCTAGGAGCTATAATTCTACAATCATGAATAACACGAATTAGAAGGATGGGGAGCTTTTCATCACATGACAAAGAACATGAAAGAAGGGAATATTTCCTATAACATTTAGTAAGATCTGCGTCATAAGTGTGTAACGCTTCACACCCATGAAAAAGACTCTACCTAACGCGACTTTCAGACTCCCTAGGACTATCCCGAACCTATTTCTTTGATACCAAGTTTGTCATGACTGCGAGTACACCGAATCGTAAACACGGGACAAGGAGCCCCAAGGGACCCTAAGTCGACCCATGACATGAGCATGTAACTAAACCATTCACATAAGGTGGAAGAATTAGATTAGTAATCATAAGCGAAGAAAACCGCGAACATGAAATAAGAAACAACAATACATAGTCCCAACATAAATAGCTGAGCACTACAAATAGGTGCGAAAGCCTCTAGTCATAATAGACGAGTTAAAGGGACAAGACCCAGCCTTCTTTCCAGGCTTATGCGAAAGTAAAAGATGACCAAGATCTAAACATAGAGCCCTCGATCATGAGGACTCACCAATAAACTGTGATAAGAATTGAGAGCAAACAAGTGATAACAGACACAGAGATCCGGATCCTGTATGTAAGGAAGTAAATACAGCAGAAAAATATGCGGAAATTCGTACTTGGAATATACCAAGTATGCAAGGTATATGTAAAACAATACATGAAAACATAAGAGTCATAGGAGTGGAACATCACGTCGTAAAGGCGAAATTGTAAATATATAGTAAGGCTCAAAGGTTTCCCAAAGCATTCATAAACCTATCATAATAGTCCTAACATGAGAAAAACATTTCATAAAACATGATTTGAGCCCGAAAGGACATAATCATAACATCATTAAAACAATGAGGAACAATGGGAGATTTCTATAGGCATATCCCACGTGAGAACACATGGAGCCCGACACAATAAACCAGTCGGGAGGTCATTCATACCTTGCCAAGGGTAGATCCATGAAATAGGCATGATATCACTCATGAAACCCGAAGTAGGGTATAGGAGATAGTCATTGAGGAGGTCCGACATAACTTACGGTGGCACGTAGTTTTAAGGTTGGGGGTGTAACTGGAGCTGACCATGCTCGGTGTTAAGTACTACTCCCAAAACATGCAACGTGCCAGTAGAAATTCATATATGACATGCATGGCTAGTTAAATTGTGATAATCATAACATGTTTGAATTCATATTCGCCATAAAATCGGGCTGAGTGAGTCGGCCAAAATCATAGTTCATGAGTCATAAACAACATATGGGCATTACCCCATATTTTTTCAACATATTTGAAAATGCTTAATTTAAAGAAAACATGATCCTTAAACACATGAAGATTAAGAAATTCTTTAAATTTAAAAATTCATATCATGCATGAGGAATCACCATAAAAATGAACTTTAATAAAAATCCTCATGATTTGAGCACCTATGCTTTTGGGATTTGATCATCAAACATTGAAATAAATATGTGGAAACAATAATTCGAGATCAAGGAAATTTATGAATACTACAACAAGCTCATATTAATTTTAGAGGAATCAAGTAAGTGGTTAAGACCCTTAAAGATTTTATAACTTTAAACATAAAATTTGGGAATAATTGAAAATGGGTAGGAAATAACCACCCATTGAAAAACCCCACATACCTGGAAACACTTGATTCTTAACTCCCCTGAAAAGCCCAAGCTAAAAATTCGGAGAATTTGAAGAAGAACCCTTGAATCACCTCCTACTCTCTTCTCGACTCTTGTAAGAGAAGTGACAAATGAGGCTTAACATGGATTATTTCTCCTTAAAAGACACAGTCCCGACCTCAAAACAACATAGTTTAGGCCTTAGGAGTGAAGGAAATTACGAAGGCCTAATTAATTCACGGGGAAAAAAAGCGCCAAGGGTTCTAACGGATCACCTGACGACTCGTTACAAGGGCCCACAGTGGTGGGTCGTCTCGTCAAGTACCACTTTGGAGCAGTTCTTGGGATCATAATAGAACATGGCTGACTCATCCCCGTGACCACGACTCATTACCACCTTCCGTTGAGTATACCTTAAACTATTTAACCATGCTGCTCATGACTCACCCCACGGTCGTTGGGTCCAATACGACACGTGGGGTCCATCAGTTAGTTATACTAGCACGCTTCCATCGAGATAAACTTCCATGCCACCTACTTGTGACATGACGACTGCGTGGTGGTGACCACAAGCTCGTTACTTCACGTGGGGACCCCAACTCTGAATCTCCGTTGGCCCTCCCCACGAGTCACACTCAACAGCTCGTGGGGTCTCTTGATGAGTCGTCGGATGACTCATCTTGCTTCATAGACCATTTCCAATCTTTTATCCATTTCCACTTCAGATCCAATCGCCCAGGTTCCCAAGGTATAGCGATCGATCACTCGAGTCGGTTCGACACCTCAGGTGTACCCGCACTTGACATGCGAGGCTCGAGACACGCGGGTACATCTTGTTACCCGCCGGACTTCCTCAAAAGCTATCTAGAGATTGACCATGGCAAAGAGTAAGATTCAAAGCATGATGGATAATGTTAAGCCATGGGTCAAATCAGGGAGATAGTGGAAGCATCTCGGAGCTCTACATACTTGCCTAGATAGTTATTAGAGCCTATTCAATGAAGAATAGCGGAGCATACCAATACCAGTAGTTTAGTGTGGAATTGGGGGCTCTTCGGAGCAGTAGTCGAGTTTTCATCATGACAACAAACAATTTAGCCACTCTTCCGGAACTAGATTCCAAGCTTGATGAGGATATTAATTCGGTGGCATACAGGGGGAGCCGACCATAGGCAGTGATAAAGGAAAGAAAAGTGTTGACAATGCTAGTGAGGAAGAGCTTGAGAAAAGAAGAAAGAAGGAGAGGAAAAGAGTAAGGGATAGAGCGAGCATACAAACTCATGAATCACATCTAAGTAGTATGAAGACTTAGAAAGAAGTGCTCCACCACACCCGGCCCGAGCTTTCCGAAGTGGCCATGACCCGCTGGGAGAGCCACATTCATCAATATACATTCGAAGGGTTGTTGAAGCGGCCACAAACACTAGGGGACCACTACTATTGACACATTTAAGCGGGCCGGCCACCAGCTAGTGCCACTACTACAACGAAGGTACCACCTCCGCCCGGGATTCACGGGAGCACTTAGTGCGCCACCGGGTATATTCTCTTCCCTATGTTCTTCTAGATGATTCTTAGGGCAGAAGCTTACTTTTCAAAAGGGGAGGGAGTGTACTTAGTATTTTTGGTTCATGCGGGGTTTTTTCTTACGAGTGTTTCTTTTCCCTCGGAACTGGCTATCTAGTAGAACCGACATGTAGGATTTTTATTTTTAGTTTGTGATTTTGTTCAATTAGAAAGTATCTTAGAACTCAGCCAATAAAAATGCACTAGTTTTGGTTTTTAAAAAAATTGACCTTAAAATTTTTTAAAAAATTTCTAATGCATTAGCTATGTATTTGTGAAAACATGCATGATTACGCTGGATCTTTGGATGTCCTTTAGTTTGTTTACATAGTAGTTTGTTAAGCCATGTGTAAACCGAATAGGTAAGGTGAAAATAGTTCATGTACCGTATTTGAATGAGGCCCATATTAGTCGGTTCGATATCGTGTTGTAGATCTAGAGCTTTCTGGTTGATCTGCATGACTGCAGAGGATGGATGGATTTAGGATATGATCATAGGACATTTTTGTTGAGCTCACTTTTTAGCCTATATTTCCCTGCAAAGTTGCATGAATCCTTGATCCCAAGTTTGAGCCTTAATAGACCATGCTTAACTTTGATTTAGATTAATCATGCCCATTTTTACAATGTGTTTGTTTTGGCCCTGGTCCTTCCTTTGATATTGTGAAGCTCAACATAAGCAAAATGCTTAAGTTGAGGGTGGCTAGAAGTAGGGGTGCGTAAGTGGTGGGAATGGAAGGAAAAAAAAGAAAAGAAAGAAATAGTGAAAAATAAGGTGTGGTGAGATGAAAAGAAACGGAAAAAAAAAGCTATAAATGTTGAGAAATAAAGATCAAAGAAATTTTGAAAATGTTGAAAAAAAGTTGAAAACTCACCACACCCATGCAAATGTGAATAAAAAGGAGAAAAAAGGGAAAAAGTAATGAAGAATAAAGGTGAATTAGGTGAATGGTGTAGCCAATATATGTAGTGCCAAGGAAGGAATAGTCACTTATAAAATCTTCCATCTTTACCATGTCTAGCCCTGAGCCTACATTACATGCCATATCAAGTCCTAGAGTGATCCTAACCCGACCATCTAAAAAACTAAAGCCCAGAAAGTAAAGGAAAACTTATGGTATCGACACATAATACTTGTAGCTTCTTTGTGAGAGTGAGTTCCTTACTTTCTTAGTCCCATATCATGTTTGACATTTCACATCTGAGTGGGGACTTCATTTGTGTGAGGGTACATGGATTATGTTTGCTTTTCTTGTTGGTATGTGTTGAAAACGTTGGTGATGACTTGATTATGCGGTGACGGATGAATGACATGTTTGATCCTGTTTATGATGTTTTGAGGTTGCTTGTAATACATTAGGCGATGTTGTTCCATTAGAAGGTCAATAAAGTTTGTAAAAGAGAGTGCAAGTTTTGTTTGAATATTGGTTGTAGTATCTTAAGTCTATTTTCTAGTTGAGCATTGCGTTTTTCATTTTCTTTTCTGTATGCGAGGACATGCAAAAGTCTTAAGTTGAGTGTTGATGTGCTGTGGATTTCTGACACTTTCGGCCTTCAAAACTAAGAAAATCGCATGAACTTAGTTATGTTTATGTGGATATAAGGGCTTTTCCTTTTGGTGTGGGGATGAATTGATGTTGGAACAACTGCCCATGGAAAAAAAAAGCCTAAAAGATGCAAAATAGGCTTAATGTGCGGACCACAGTACGAGCCATAGAAAGGACCTACGGTCGTGCGAGGGCCATGAAAAGTTACGAAGGCTTAAGGTGCGGGAAGAGGCAATGTATGAGTCTCGGTACGAATAATACCAACATGGTACAAGTTGCGATGATGAAATCATGACAAAATTCAAAAAAGCCATAAGTTCGGCTCACCTTTGAAGGAATGTGACCGTGGGAAGAAGGTACGGAGTGATGCGTACCATGGCAGTCGATGTTAGAACTTTAGAATTCCAATATTTTAGAATTAAACTACATGAGCTCCGATGCAGTGCCGTATGAAGGAGGTACGAATCATACACGGATCCAATACATAACATAAATATATCCAACAATGCAAGTATGACGAAATGGAGATATGAGTCGTAGAAAATTACTCTGGATCGTATGAGGCTCGTGATAGTAATGGCACCAGATATGTAAATTGACCATGTTAGCCTAGGAAAAGGATTCTTGTGTACGTATAAATATCTTTTAGGTTTTATTTTTCTATAGAATATCATAGAGAAATGCGAAACAAGTAAGAGAATGATTAGAGACATCATTGTTGATTAAGAGAGAGAGGATTGAGTTGATTCAACTTGTGATCAGCCTTTTCTTGAATTCATCTTGTTCTTGCTACTTGTTTTTCAAGATTTTGTGGAGAATTAAAGGAAGTGTTTTCTTAATTATTATTGTAAGTATTTATTTTTATTCTTAATCATTAAAATGACAACTTTGCAACTATGAGAGTTTAAAACCTCCATAGCTAGGGTTGTGGGAACCATGGTGGATTAATAAGCTAGGGTTCCACAAAGTTATTTTTAAAACCAATATACATACTTATATTGTAACCTTTCCATGCTTAAAAGTTTCTTTACGATGCAACGTTAGGACATACTGCAATTCTTTACATGCTTTGGTCGAAGATGTAGAGATTAGGAAAAAGAATTACAACAGAGCCTTAATTTTGATAATAATTGTATGAACTTGAGCGTAGTGTGGGATAGTCAAATATGGAACTTAGTGATAACGGATAGTTTGAAGCCGCTTATGAGACTTGGTCGGCAGTTGTAAGTCATTCAATAGGGGCCAGTCGTCATTTGAATGAACCTAAATTATGAGTTCTATAAGTAAGTATTGGTGATAATCGCAGTGTATACCCAAAACAGTTATAAACCCATAGGGAACACAAACCTTAGTTATTCTTTAATATTGACTCAACACCAAAATTTTAATATTTTTTTGTTCATTTATTTTCTTTAGAATCCCCTTATTTTGAAGTAACTACCTCACAAGTTCAATTATCGGCTATAATCAGTCTCCTATTCCTTTGTGGGTTCCAGCCCAACCTCAAGTTGGGTTCTTTATTGACAACGTCCGGTTCTCACCCGGTAAGAGGTGTAGTTTGAGCGTTATCGGTCTTTCAACTAATCTTTTAACTCTTTTAGCTCAATAGGCATTCTATAGGATGGAATAGATATAGATTGCATGTCGGAAAGAAGATCTATATCGAAATCAATCTCCCCGCTACGAGTACACACGGAAAATCATTGGGAAAGACCTCAGGGTACTCACATACCTCTTGGAACTGATTGAATGGTCGGGATCTCAAACTCCACGTCCTTAACCCTAACAAGATGGTACATGCAGCCTTAGAAATCATCTTCTGGCGCAAGGTGGAAATGAGCGACCCTCGACTGGCGAACTACCGCTTCCAATTCTAAGATTATTTCGCTAGAATCTGAACTCTACTAAGGTTCCAACGATTAACTAAAGCATAACGTCACGTATAGCCAATACATGTTGAGGATAATATCAAAATCGAGTCATGGATAACTCTATCAAATCTATTGAGATGACCTTATGAAGAACTAAAAGAGTGGGCAATCTTTATATACTAGTCTAGCCCCATAGCAGAGCTCATCTTTGGAGTAGAAAGCTGAGAAGGGCTCTTATAGAACATCAAGGCCGAAACTCGAAACTCGGCTATATATGGTGTCATCCCCAGGATCCTAGCAAAGCGTACACATCGGCTTATGAAAACTCTCCAACACAGGGTGACTACATTTGGTAAGGCCTCCTACTCATGACAGTGGCTAAGGCATAAAATCTGTTCTGGCGCTGCCCGCTGATGTAGCGTGCGTGGGGAGGGTTGCCGGAACAAGCTAGGTCTAGGTCCCCAAGCGGTCCCTATCTCCCTTGGTGGACAATCTCTAGCATATGTCAGTTGCCCACATCTAAAACAAGCTCGACCACGCCAAGCATTGTGTGTCTCAAACCACATCTACGGCAGCTGGTATGCTAGAATCTATGGTCTACTTCTATGACCCCTCGAACTTCGATACTCGCCCCCTTTGATCATGTTTGAGCCCAGATAGCTGCCTTTCAAGCGAGATGTGTTGGTGATGATCTCTGGTGGTTACGCTATGGATGCCGTATCCACTTGGGACCTCTGCTTGAGAGAATCGCGGCCCTCAGTCCTGGCCTTCTTGGCCTCCTACCTCGAATGTGCCACTTCTATCTGGGCGTATAACACAATGCGAGGGGAAGTCCATTATCTGGTGGAGCATAGGCATCTGCGAGTCCTTGTCAGTAACCTATTATACCATGCACAAATCGCTCACCCGTGCCCATTGGTCGGTCACTAACTCTTGGACATACTTTGATAGGTGGGTGAACTCAAGGGAGTACTCTTGGACATTAATCCTCCCTTGCTTTAGATTCATGAACTCGTAATTTTCAACTCCCACATCTCCCGAGGGAATAATCGATCTAAGAATGCAACTTGAAACTCTTCCCATGTGATCGGACCCTTTCTTGACCTGTCTTGTCCTTCCACTGGTGGAGACAATTATGCACAACCCCGCCCCGAGGCGAGTGGGAGGCCGGCTACGTGCACTCAACACTACCCGCCCCAGCTAACCTAGGTGATCTTGACAATCTTATCAATGAGTACGCCAGGTCCTCACCTACCTTGGACCCCAAAGAACTCTTGCGAATTCATTCTCACAGAAGTCTCGAACCTAAAAATTCATTTCATTTGCAGCCCCTGTTTGAATCATGCACAATGGCCCCTGCGGTGGCTGAGTGGTCGAGGCACAACCTTGACATATGAATGTGACTCGGCTTCAGCATGACAGTGCTCAGTGCTGGGCTCTGAGCGGGTAGAGTGGGTGATGCCCATAACCATTACCATCCTCATGGACTTCCACCACCTCCATTCCTCCTTTTTTCCTTCAAGGTGTCATGATTCTACAATCGCAAATACAATAAATTAGAAGGATAGAAAGGCTTTTCAGCCATGACATAGATCATTAAAGAAGGAAACATTTCCTAAACGTTTTGTAGCCTCACTTCATCATAAGTGTGAATTAAGCTTCACACCCATGAAAAGACTCTACCTCAATGTGGCTTCCCGGACCCCCTAGGACACTTCAAACTGTTGATCGATACCAAGTTTGTCACGACTGACGTAGACCTAGATCATAGACAACGGGACAAGGGACCCCAATAGACCCCAGAATCAACCTACCACTTAAAATTCATCTAACTCATTCAGCCATGGCCGAAGGATCAACGAAATAAGCATAGAGGTAAGTCTAACTAAACATAACACCGAATAAACATTTTGAGCGAATGTTAGGCTAAGTCGATAAGCCTCTAGTCCAGACGAGCTAATGGGACAAGACCCCCAGCTAACTCGACAATACGAACGAAACTACATAAAAGACCTGGAGTGAAAGTCTAGTCCTTGGCAGTGAGGACTCACCAATCACATGAGAGTGCTAACTCTAATAAGCGATTATGAATGGGGTTGAACACGAGAATCGAATCTGCGTCATGAAAAATTTTACCGTAGAAGGTGTGAACGTCGGTATATGGGGTCTTACCGAATATGCAAGGTAACTAAAACCTCTTAAGTAAAATAAATCATTTAATCATTTCATACATATCATAAGCTCTCAAGAATAAGTGAAGAGGCTTATGCATTAAATTTGAAATCGTAAACTTATCATGACAACTGACCATGCTTAACTGCAATATCATGGCGGCCGAATGACCAAGCTGAACATAACATTTTATATCAAATGATGAACAGCTGGAATTCAAACCTTGCTTTTTGAACATACATTCATAAGTAATGATCTGAGTAATGAATATGAAAATCTAAATAGTAAGATAGTGGAAGAATCATCCTTGCCGACGCTACCACTATACCTACGAGCTTACATGAGTTACTTCATCCACTCAAGTGGGTAGAGTCCTCCATAACCTTGCCAGGGTGATGGGCGATACCATGATATCGATATCAAAGTTTAAGAGCTAATTGGGCTGGGGATAGCTCACAAGGAAGATCAATAATATAATATCCAACCTACGTTGGTGCGTAGTTAAGGGCATAGGGTGTTTGACCCTTAACCCGCTCGGTGCTAGAACTCTTCTCCCCAAAAAACAGTACTCTATATCGTATATAAAGAAGCTCAACTCATCCCTTAAAGCTCAACATCGTCCCTTGACGAAGCTCAAGATGAAATCATGCATAGCTCAACATCATATGGAATGAAGCTCAACATTTTTTCATTGGCAAAGCTCATAATGAAATCATGCGTAGACTCGACATCATGAAAAAATGAAGCTCAACATTGTCCTTTAGCTCATAATGAAATCATGCATAGAATCGACATTATATGAAAATGAAGCTCAACATTGTTCTTTGACAAAGCTCATAATGAAATACATCTCATTTATGAATTCATGCATATGGGAAGCTTTATTTTGAAGCATAACACAAGCTCATGTAGATGGAAGCATCTACTCCAAATCATGTGGCAAGACATAAGAAATATTTAACTCAACATACCACAAGCTAGAATTTATGAAAGATTGGGAAATTTCACTTCAAACAATGTGGTATGCTTATTTCGGGAAAATCATCACTTTAAATCAACATGTAGAATTTCCCAAAGCTTTATCATACTTGGATCTACACATTTTATTTTGAAAACAACTTCATAATCATGGGTAGCTTTAGAAACATGCTTTTAATCATCAAATCTCATCATCATTCATATTTTTATGAACTTTTCATCTATGGGCATTTTAGATTCAAAATTTTAGGAAAAAATAATTTTTATATTGAAAATAATTTATAATCTGCCCAAGTTTCTAATTCATCAATATAAATATAGTCTAATCATACCCATGTATAGAAATTAAAAAAGAATCATACAGTGGGTAGAACCCCATATTTGATCATAGGCAATTCATCATGTTTTGATAGAAATTGGGAATGGGTGGGAATGGAGACACCCACTCATAGCCTTACATACCTTGGATAAGTGGATTCTAACACTATACAATTTCCCAAGGTAAGATTCCAATGGAAACCTTTAAATTTGGGTTGAATCCACCTCTTCAATCCTTGAAACTTTACATGCATGGGAAGAATAACAAATCACGCTTTTCTTCTCTCAAAACCCCTCAAGTGTCTTAAATGGCGTAGTATAGGGCCTTAGGACTAGAAAATACTTGAAATTCTAGCATACTTGGTCCGATGAAAACTGGTCAATTGCACCAAATAACGAATGAACCAATGGGTCGTTGGAGGGAAACAAAGACCCGTGGTATTAGCCTGTGCTATGCACTTCCCCAGCCATCTCTTAGATTCAAACCACAGAACATACACAATGAGTCTTCCTAGGGTCCAACATGTCATTGAACCATTCGTTGGTTCCCTCTTTTGAAATTCTAAACTCCTTCTACTTGAGCCTTACATTTCATTCTATCCTACAATTTGGTCGTGAGTATCACCGTCATTTTATTGCCGAGACTTTGCCCGCTTTACCATGACTCCTGCTTGAATTCATCCGCTTCTCTAATGGGTCATTGTGACGCTCGTTGTCTTCCTTGTCACCCATTCTTGCCTCTTATTATGGCGCACAACGGCTCGTGGTTACATACCCACGAGTCATTATTCCCTCTGCGTCCTTCACCCTTTTTCGCAGAATTTCTGCCGGTTTGCATTTTAGCTTCCCGAGGTCTACTACTAGGCACTTCGAGGGGTATTACGAGGATCAAAATGGGAAGTTGTAAAAATAATCGTTGAACCATTTCAGGGATGGAAGATATGATGGCTGTTGGTTGGACACCACGAGTCATTGTTCTTGATCGTGGCTGGCGAGGTCTTAGTGACGGGGGTGACAATGAACGAAATTAATGACATCTTACTTGAAATAATGACGTTATTCACAATCGTGGGAAAAGGCTCAGGCTTTGGCGGTTAGGATACGGGTCATCCAATGACTCGTTGCAGTGACGACACGTGGTCACCGGTCGTTGTTTGGTTGCTATATTTTCCATTGCACTTAATGGATGGTAATCTATCACGACTCATTGGAAGCATCTACGAGTTATGGTGAGGCTTGTGGTAGGGATGTTACACGGTTTTGTGAAGGAATTTGGAAGCATTCGATCTAATGACCGTCGAGTGAATTAACGACTAGTCTGTCGAGTCATGGAAGAATATGAAAGTATGGATTGAGGCAGAGTGGACCCAACCCTTTGGATACCACGAGTCATGGTATCATGCAATGACTCGTGGGATCGTCGATTAGTTAGCCTAGGGTAGTTTTCGAAATTTTCATTAAGGTATTTTCGACCTTTTTATTCTCTAAGGCCATAAACTACGTTGTTTTATATATTTTTCTAGGCATAATAAGATAGGTTAAGTCCCTCTTGCATAAGCCGATGTATGCCAGCAAGTGAAATTTGAGAGAGATCGACACGGCTAAACCTCTTCACTATCAATCCTCCATTGGGAAATCAAGGAACCTTAGAATATAAAAATTACCAAGGTATATATAGGGTTATGAATGGGTGTTTTCACACCCATGCCAATTCTCTAATAATTTATGAAAATCTATCAAAAATCTTATGGGTTTTGAATTCAATTTTTTATTGAAAATCTAATGTCTTGCTAATGGAATATTATGAATTGTGATTTACATCATATTCCATGGATTTTGATCATATTTTACAACTACTTTCGATTATAAATTATGTGATTTTGATTTCTACTCAATTAAGCCTAATTATGCATGATCTATGATGAATTGATTTATGATAGGTTGTTGATATTTACAAACCCATTATGATCTATGATTTGAAATATTAATTTATTCGTACAACATGATTTGATGATTTACAAGTTATATGCATGATCTTCAAATATGCATGGGTCTTATGATATATGAACTATTGATGATGAAAAGCATGTTTTCAAGTTATCCATATTTATAAGCATGTTTTGAATGGTAGTATTGTAAAGCATGGTAAAATATTGGGCAATGCCCACATGTTATAAGCTATGAAATGGATCTCATGATTTATCAATTTATGATGTTGGCTGACAAAAGGGCCTTGGTGTAGAAGCCAAGTATGTCTTAATGGGGATCAATGAATGATGAATGTTTATTTTAGCCATGCATCTTAATGAATGATGTTGATTTACGTATAAGCCTAATATGCATGTTTTGGGGCTGAGTCTAGCACCGAAGCCCTTTGTTCAAAAAAAAAAAAAGGACTACGCCAGTGTCTCATAACCATGTTCCACCATGGGTTTATTATGATACATTACAATGATAATGATCCCCTATTTTCGTGATATTACATAATTTGCGTCCACAGCCTAGCAAGCCCAGGGGAGACTCTACCTTAGTGAGATATTTGGGGCATCATGAAAGGTTCTACCATGATGGTGGTTATGCCGAATTCTTCCATTGTTACGCATGTTTTGTAAATTCTTGTTATGTTTATGATTTGTTTATGTTTAATACGGTTTTTCTCTTATGGTTGCAATCAATGAATAGTTTATGAATAATTTGAAAACCTTGAGGCTTACGTTATGTTACGATATTTATAATATAAGCATGATGTACATCTTATAAATGTTTTAGGTTTCATGTATTTTAAATGCTTGAATTTAGCTTACCTTGCATACTCGGAGTACACATTCCACGTGTTGACCACATACTTTACATGGTGTATCATTTCGTGATATAGGACAGACTCCAGGCTCATCCTCATCCTTAGACCAACTTAGAGTTCGCTTTCGGCTTTGTTGGTGAGTCCTCTCATGTTTTTGGGGCTTTGTTTGACTAGACATTGTTTTATTTTGTGTTTTAGTATATGGCGGGTTAGTTGGGGTGTTGTTCCATCAAACCATCTTATATAGTGGAGGATTTCAGAACGGTATGTAGTACTCGGCTGCGTGTATATATCCGGTGTTTTTCGAACGTTATGATATGGTATGATTATGTTTATGTTTCTGCTATGAATTATGTTTAGTCTTCCTCTTAAAGTGGGTAGGTTGAGATAATATGCTTATGCCAAAGAAGTGCGACTTGGGGCCTCTTGGGGTTTCTTGTCTGTGTTATGATGCAGGCTGTTTTCGAATTGACATTGTATCTTTGGACTAAAAAATGCTCCTGCAACTTTTATGTATTTGATGAACAAGGTGTTCAAGCCATATTTTGATATGTTTGTGATTGTGCTCATAGATCACATCCTTATATACTGTCGCAATGAGGAGGAGCATGTTTCTCATTTGAAGGTGGTCTTTATAAATACATGGATCAGCAGTAGTATGCTAAATTTAGTAAATGTGAGTTTGGTTGAACTAGGTGGCATTTTGGGTCATGTGGTGTCTAGTGAGGGTGTGTGGGTGAACTCTCAAAAGATAGAAGCAATGAAAGATTGGCCTAGAACCCGTTGAGTCCTTTGGGCGTCACAAGTTTCTTGGAGTTTACCCTAGTTATTATAGGAGATTTCTCAGGGTTTTTCATCCATTGCGGCCTCATTAACTAAATTGACCCATAAAAAGTGAAATTTAATGGTCGGAGGCTTGTGAAGAGCTTCCAAGCTGAAGAATCGGCTCACCTCGACACCGGTGTTGATCCCTACACGAGAATGCCGTGGATTTATGGTATATTGTGATTCCTCGAAAATCGGCCTTGGTTATGTGTTAATGCGGCTTGATAGGTTATAGCCTATGTTTATCGGAAGTTGAAGGTCCATGAAAGGTACCTGACTTATGACCTCGTGTTGGTAGCAGTAGTATTTTCCCTTGATGATTTTGGAGACACTATCTATGGGGTCCATTTGGATGTGTTCACAGTTCCACAAAAAGATTTCAATATGTTTTAACAAAGGGATCAATCTCGTCGAGAGGAAGGTTGTTGGAGCTTCTTAAAGATTATGACATCAGTGTCCTTTATCATTCGTGTAAAGCAAATGTGGTGGCAGACGCTGTTAGCATGATTTCCATGGAGTGTATCCCGGGTAGATGAGGAGAGGAAGAGTTGGTGAAAGATGTGCATTAGCTTGCACAGGTTGGGAGTTCGCCTTATTGACTGTTACATGGCGGTGTCATTCTTGAGTCGTCAGTCATCCTTAGTGACCAGTTAAAGCAGAGGAAGAAGACGAGGATCCTATTTTTTATAAAGTTGAAGGAAGCCGTTCGGAATCATAAGATGGAGGTTTTGTCCAAAAGGGGAGATGGTGTGCTTCGATATAAGGGTCACTGTGTGTTCCAAGTGTTGATGATTTGAGAGATCGGATGTTGCACGAGGCTCATGGTTCGGATACTCTATACATCCAAGTGCCACTAAGATACCATAGTACAGGAATTCTGTGGTGGAGTTTCATGGAGAAGGACATAGAAGAATTGTGGCTAAGTGTCCGAAATTGCCAACAGGTGAAAGTAAGAGCATCAAATACCTAGGGTGTGCTCCAAGACATTAATATCCCCTACTTGGAAGTGGAATGAGATCAATATGGACTTCATTCCGGGTTTCCTAACACTCGTTGACAATATGACTCTATTTGGGTGGTTTTAGACGAGGTTGACTAAGAAGCTCATTTCTATCGGTTGAAGCTACCTATTCGGTGGAGGATTATTCTAAGTTGTACATTTAGGAGTTAGTTTGGTTGCATGGAGTGCCCTTGTCCATCATATCCAAATAAGTTACTTAGTTCACCCTCCAATTTTGGAATCATTTCGAAGGGACTCGGTACTCGGAGTCAAGCTTAGCATGACAATTCACCGCAAATAGATGGTCGGGCGAGTGGACTATTAGGACTCCGTAGGATATGTTGGGAGCATGTGTGCTTGATCTAAAGGGTAGTCGGGATGATCACTTACCTCTAGTGAGGTTTGTATATAGAACACCTAGCATTCTAGCAATTAGATGGCTCCATTTTGAGGCTCTCTATGGGCGAGAATATAGATCACCTTGGTTGAATTAAAGTCAGTGAAGCTGAGTTAATAGGACTAGATTCGATCCTTGAGGCCATGGAGAAAGTTTAGCTTGTAAAGGATAGAGTTAAAACGCTCGAGTAGCCAAAAGTCCTACGTGGATGTGAGAATAAGAGAACTTGAGTCTGAAGTCAATGATTGGATGTTTCTAAAGGTGTTCCCATGAAGGGAATGATGAGGTTCGGAAGAAAAACTGGTTTCTAGTTATGTTAGTCCATACCCAGGTTGTGAGATGGGTTTTGGCAGGTATATGAGTTTGGTGCCCTCGAAAATTAGCTTTAGTTCATAAAGTTTTCCATTATCGCTCTTAAAGAAGTATTTGGGTGATTAGAGCTCTGGTCGTTCTGGTGTACGGTGTAGGTGTGAAAGATAGCGTTAGTTATGAAAAGTTTTGGTTGAAATACTTGACCGTCCAATTTGAAAGATAAGAAACAAAAAAGTAGTCTTAGTCAGGTTTTTGTGGAGGAATCAACGCATATTGAGGGAGATACATGGAAGCCGAAGAAGATATGATGGTTAAATAACCATATTTATTCTCTTACGGACTATTTCATCTTGAGGTATCGGTTTCTCCGTTGTACTCTAATCGGTTCATGTTTAGGTCATGTTCCAGATTTCTTTCATGTCAATCAATGTATGTGTGATTCATGAATTCATTTCTTTCATGTAGTTTAGTTCCACGATCTGTCACTCAATGAGTTTTCAGCTTATAATTTGATATTTGAGTGATAATTGCACATCTCTCAATTTTTAGTATAATTTCCCATATTCGAGGATGAATGTTCCCAAGGAGATATTGTAATATCTGAAAAGTCAAAGATCGGACTAGAAGGTTGAAATAGAAAATAAGAATTTACCACGCACCGAGGTCATAGGACAAACCATCTAGTGATCGGTTGGATTGCATCTCGAGTTGTTAAGTGACTCGTGGGAAGGAGGTTGGATTTGGTTAAGTTTTTGAGATTTGGGGGTGACCACGGGTATGACCATGATTACGTTATTAATTTATAGGTAGTCGAGTGTTTATCGTAGATTGAAGAATTGGGACAGTGATGGCTGCGACTTGGTCCCCACAAGTCGTTGGGCACACCATGGATTGTGGTGTCCCTCATAGTGACCTTAGAAGAGAAGTACAGTGCTGATCACGAGAGGTAGACCATGATTCATTGTTAGTACGAACGATTTGTCAGTCCTTTGTTGGGGCCGGCGGTAGTATTTTCCTACGAATTTATTAAGGGGATTTTGTAATTCCCAAGTTCCTGGGCCTACACTACATCATTTTATGTTCAAATTGTGCATTTTAAGAGTAAGTTCATTCTAAGCCTATTCACTTCTAACGCATGCAAGTTTAAACTCTAAGGGTGATCAAGCCTAGATTCCCTCAGTTCTTCCGGAAATATCCATTGGGCTTTCAAGAGGATTTGTGAAAATTAGATTTTTCAAGTATTTAAGGTTATGAATGGTGTATTCATCCATACCTATTCCAAATCCCTCTTCATTCATGAAATTCTAGTTGTTAAATCTGGTTTAAACTAACATCATTAATTTCCTAAATGTCAATCATGGGTATGATCTATGCAAGTTTTAGCTTACATGTTGGCCGTGTAGGGCCTTTAGATGATAGATTAGCGGTCTTGTTGGACATAGTTTGCAAACATCTCCTGGTTTACCTTACAGTCATAACTAGACATCATTGTGGTCTTGTGAGCCCATAGGATCCCCTATTGTTGTTGTTTGACTAGCTGGTTTTCTTTTTCACCGGTGGCTATAAGGCCTTGTTGGCGAATTACGTGTTCTGACCTTGAGATATAGCCCTTTTTTTTATTTTGAGGGGGTAAGCCTGCTCTGGGAGTGCCTAGGCTTAGTCAATAGAATCGATTCGGATCCTAGTAGAGGGCACGGGTGCCGGTCGTACCTCCTGGGTGGGGCGTGACAGTGATGTCCATCCATGAATGTTCATGAAAATTTAGAGATCTATATTATATATAAATATATATATATATATATATATATATATATATATATATATTAGCATGATAGAGATGTGTATGATGAAAGTATGATTTCGAATTAGGTATTTCCATATCATGTTTTCGAATGATCAAGACTTATGTCAATCATGATTAAGTATTGGGCAACCCATATGATTAAGTATGCTTTCATGATTTATATAAATATCATGTTATTATCTTACCGCATGGATTTTGGAGTCTAGACTCCCACTATTTTCAGCTTGTGGTATGGTTTGAGCCAAGGTTCCTCGTGTTATGATTTTAGATTTGGCATATGTTATAGGTAAGCTTCATCACGAGATGATGGTTCAACTTCATTGAAAAACAATGGAGAACATATGCATATTTTGAAAGTAGTATCTAGCACCAGTGTAGGTTCTTTGTCAGTCAATCACATGCCTTAAAACATGTGCCAACATAGGTATGATCATATTATTTGGGACCTCCCTTGTGAGCTTCCCGCCCCCAAAGGGCCTTCGGCTTGATATCCATATCGTGGTGGCGTCCTTAGTCTGGTAATTCTTTGGATAGCTCTGCCCACTTGAGTATGATAGTCGAGACCATGTAAGCTCTATCGTGGTGATGTCTATTATAAGACAGGTCTCCCATCACTACTACAAAAAGGGCCTTGAGAGGCAATTATATAACGACAATAATACAATACCGTTTTTAATATTTTAAAATATTAATTGAAAAATGAATATTGGCCAGTAAAAAATATCTTTTTACCAACAATAAAATAATTTATGACTAAAAATCACTAATTAAAATAAATTTTAATAATTTTATCCTCCCTCCAATTCTTTTCAAAATATTTAACTATTCCCTCCAAACTATTATTAAAAAATAAAAAATTAAGAAAACTTTCCCTCCCAATGTTTTTCTGGTTTAGCATCGATCTAATTGCATCTTGCTACCAGTTCTAATCGCAATTCTAATTGATTCAACCACCGGAGTCTTCCAATATCACGGGTAAGAAGACTGGAGTGGAGCTAATCACAGCAACTCTGTTTCTATCTGTATATGAATTTCGACCCTGGCATTTTATCTCTGTTTCTGTACCTCTCTTTTTATCTCTGTTTCGTTTGTATTGTGATTTTCAAACCTAGGTCGATGAATAACAACTCTAGCATGTTTTCGACTTTTCTGTAGCTGTTTCTATAAGTAGCCATCTTCCTCCATTTTGTCTCTTTTCTCTACCTCTTTCTATCTCTGCTTTATCTGTTTTGCAATTTCCAGCAACCATATCTATTGATCAGGTAAGGTTCTACCTTTGTTTTCATGTACACTTGAATTTAGTATATTATTTTTATCTTGTTACTTGAAACTCTTATCCTTGGCAAGAACAATTGTCAAAGTATTTTTTTTTGTTAAGGTACTATGTAGTTAAAGTGTTAGTGAAAATGCCACAAAGACTAGTTATTTTACATGTTGAGAATAAGTTTTCACATACTTATCAAGAGACTAAAGAAATTATTAATTGTGGAAGCTTTAGTGTATCAAACGCATGTTACTACTACTTTTTTCATATTTCCTTTGTGGCATAACATATGCTTGGTTTTCTACTTAACAATTTTGGATTTAGGGTCTCAGTATTTCAGTAACTTTTTTAGATATATCTAATGCTTTAGTTGTACTATTGACTAGGTTGAACACCTTATGTAGTTGTTGCTTTACAAGTTAATGTTGAAGCTAAATTTACGACGATAATGACATATATTCACCATCAATGACATGAGATTCAATTGGTAGAAGATAAAGATAGAAGGTTCATTGCTGGTAGATAATTTTCTTGTTTATGGTTCTTTGAGTTGGGTTGAAATTATTTGGTTAATATGTTGAGTAAAAATCTATTGTTCTTGCCACTAACAAAAGAATGGATCCTCTATGAGAATAGAGGAAGCTGAATAAGACAACACATCCAAATGAATAATTGTGAAGTAAAATTCCCTTAGTTAATGGCTAACTAATTTGTTGATTGTTAAATTAAAATTTCAAAATTAATTTTCTTAATCATAACTGTAGTTGGATTATTTTGAACTTAGAACAGATAAATTGAATTATTACATTTTAGGACAATCCAAGATAAGATAGCTTAGACATTTATCTTTTGTTAAGAAGGAAATACTCAATATATCATAAATACAACAAGATTAAACATTAAAATATTTTCACATACATGTGTTTTTTAGGAAATAATTTACATCACTTATAAAACTTTAATTTTTATGATGACAAACGTACAATATGCACATGTGTGTGTTATTCTCTAAGTAGGTGACCATGCATATGGATATCCTATAAATATATATATAGTTCCATATATGCAGCTATCATCAAACACCAAAAATTCACTTCTCTCTCTCTTCCTATTATCTGAAGTTCCTATTTGGAGGGACTTAAAAAGTATGTTCTTGATATATATTCTCCATTGAAGTGTTTAATTTGGGGGATTGATAGAGATAAAATGGGGAAGGAATTGTTTTTTTTATGTGGTGATTATTGCAATTTGGGTTTGCTGAATGATAATAATATCAAAGTTAGTGATGATGGATGGTGGCATGAATCCTTTTTGTTGAAACCCGACTTACAAGCCTATTTTACCACCCATCTCCATTGCTCCTTTGCTTTCTTCTTGAGAGGTATATAGCCACTTCTTCCTTCACTTGAGCTATAATTTTAAAACCTTCTTCTTCTTCAATAGCCTTCCATGCATCCCACTTTGCTCTATCCCTCATGTTGAACATCTGGAATGAGCACACTTGAGAAATATAAGAGTGGATGTAAGAACAAAAAATAGCTCTTTGAGGAATGAAAGCGAAAGTAATTTAACTTTTAAATTTTCCCAATAGAATAACACCACACCATATTTAGAAATAATTCAACTTTAAAATTTTTATTTTATCCTTAATGAGATGATTACATGTCTTACAAATTTCTATGACATGCTTTTATTCACTATCGATTTCTCTTTTCATGTAGGTTTCAAGATATTATTCATCTTGTTCTCTCAGTCTTTCTCATCAAAGTAATCTGATTAACAGGTACCAAAACTTGAGTTTAAATCTATTTATGATTTATGAGTTTTAAATATGGCTATTTTTTCCAAAATAAAGTTTGTATTTTTGCTAAATCGTTTGTATGATCTTTGGCTATTTGTTAGTGCGAGTTTGTTTCTCCTTTGTTTAATTTCATTTTCACCTCTTGTTTTACTTGCGAATGTTAGAAAAGTATCAAGTTTATTCACTTTTTGGCGGTATAATCTATATTTAGTTCAGTAACAATTATGAAATATGGCATAGTTGTTATATTTCTATTTTCGATATAACGCAGAAAACACAAGTGTCCACTAAGTATCTAAAAATGCACATGTTACGCCGACACCTTTTCTCCGCTGTATTTTTTAATGTGACATTTGACTTCGTCTTCTTGAAGTTGCAGAGAAAGTAACAAAATCCTTGAAGTTCCATGGACATTAATAGGAGAATTGGATGGTGTATTAGACTTAGTAAAAGAATATTTAAGTCAGTTAGGGATTTTTAAATGTTGCATTTTCAAAAACATGAGGAGGTACAATTCCATGTCCTTATGGAATGTGTGCTACATTATGAAGTAAATTGGTCAACGACATATGATCATCTTGTATTTAATGGTATTATAACATCATATGATGTAATTTTCCATGTGGGGATTATCTCGATAATGGAAATAAATTTCAAAATAGTAAACGGACAAGAAGCCTTAGGGTGACTTTGTGTGCCAGAAGAATATTATGATGCTTTTGTAGATTGTACCCAGTTCTCAAATAATAACATTAGCGATGGAGGAGATATAAGAGCCAACCTTGAAGAAAACACTCATAATTCATCAGCACTTATCCAGAGTTGATAAAGTTTAGACAACTCATGAAAGATGCAAAGAGGAATTATATCTGGATGCAAGGAAGGCTGTAAGCTTTCATTTTCCCATATTTACCACATAAAGGATATTTAGAGATGATAAAATTAATCCTTTAGCACTTTTTCTTGGTCTATTGAAGGATGCTGCCTTTCTGAAAGAATAAATTTTCTTTTAATTTATGATTATGACCAACGGTTTGAGGGCTTGGGCTTAAAGTATATTAGATTCATACTTTGTCTCAATGATTTGTGGCACTTTTTTGGATAGTTTGCTTTGATGAAGAGGCCCGATGAATGTGCTTGGTTTGTGGGGTTTCTACATGGAAAAATAAAGAAAAAAAAGATTGACCAAGGTATTATGGTACTCCTCTAAAATCAAGATTGCAAAAGGAGCTATTCATGTCTTCAAAACTTCTAATCTAATGCGATGGCATCATGAAGAACAAAATAAAGATGGGTTTTAGACATCTTGCAAATCACAGCTTGGAAACATTGATATATGAGATATTCAAAATTTTCTAGTGATCCTCATGCGTTCTCCTAGGGTTAGCTTTTGATGGATTTAATCCATTTAGTATGATGTGATGCATTTGATACATGGCGATATTTTAATGCCTATAATATTCCACCGTGGTTGTGCATGAAGCAAGAGTTATTCATTCTATCCTTACTCATTCCTGGTGCGAAAGGGGCTGAAATAATATTAATGTATTTTAGAACCTTTAATAGAAGAACTGAGGTGGTTATGGGATATAGGGATACGGAGCTTATAGATGTATTGTCTAATGAGACATTTCAAATATTAGCATCTAATCCATGGACTATAAATAATTTTCCATCCTTATTGTATATCTATACGTTCAGTGTACTCATGGCCAATATGCATGCCCTTCTTGTAACATAGAGACTCGATCTAGAAGGCTCAAACATGGAAGAAAGTTTTGCTTTGGAAGAAAGTTTTGCTTCATGGGCCATCGGCGCTTCTTGAAGCTGGATCACAAATATCGAAATGATGCAAGATCATTTGATGGGACTAAAGAATCAAGATATGCACCTCATCCAATATCTGCGTCTCTAGTTTTAAATCAAGTTAGAGACATAAAATTTACTCTCAAAAGGTCATGTGATAAGGTAAGTGGGGTTATAAGAAAAAAATGGAAAAATAGGAGCATTTTTTTCAATCTTCCATATTGGAAGTATAACTTGATTCATCATAATCTTGATGTGATGCACATAGAAAAAAATTATGTGATAACTTGATTTATACATTGTTGGATCTTGGTAAAAAGTCAAAAGAAAACATAGAAGCTCGACTGGACTTTAAGGATATGAAAATAATACCCAAATTGGGGCCACAACATCGGGCAAGTGGGAGGACATATCTTCCTCCTACTTATTTCACAATGTCTCGGGTAGAAAACGAGATGTTTTATGAAGTACTACAAAATGCCAAGTTTCCACATGACCATGCTTCTAATATTGCTCATTGCATTCGAAAACAAAAGCTGTCAGGCTAAAAACTCATGACTGTCATGTTATAATGCAAGAACTACTTTCTATTGCATTGTGGAATTCAACAGATAAAATGGTGAGTTTTGTTGTAATTGAACTATGCACATTCTTTCGGGTTCTTTGTGGAAAAATGCTTAAAATAGAAGAGTTAGCGTTACTTGAAGAAAAAATTTCCTTAACACATTCTAATATGGAGAAAATCTTTCTCCCATCATTCTTTACTATTATGGTACACTTGGTTATTCACTTGGCAACTGAGGCAAAAATCGTGAGGCCTTTACATCATCGTTGGATGTACCCAATTGAGAGGTATGAAAAATAACTTTGAATTTAATTTTACATATTGAGTTATTAACCATAAAAAAATTAGACTAATAGAATTACTATATTTCATAGGTACATAGGCACTTTTAAATCATATGTTCGTAATCATGCATGCCCAGAAGGTTCAATAGAAGAAACATACATAGAAAATGAGTGTTTAACATTTTGCACATGTTATCTGGAAGGTGGAGATTCAAGGTCTTATTGGTAGAGAAAAAGTAATGATGAGATTGAGAATCAGACTGACAGGGAAGGTTGTCTATTCCCTATTGTTGGGGAGCCTATTGGCATTATACATGTATTTGAGTTGGATGATAAAACATGGTTGCAAGCACATCGATATGTTCTTTTCAATTGCGAATCAGAGGTGGTTGAGAACTATAAAATGTGAGTGGTATATCATTTTTTAAATGTGTATGTTACTTTATTTGATAACAAAATTTATATATTTGAGTTATATGATAGTGAAAATATTGCTGAAATCAAGAGATTACATTGTAAGAATCGTCTTACACAACATCAACTTGATCGTTTGCATTTTGATACATTTAATGAGTAGTTCAAGGAGCAAGTAAGTAGTAGGATTAAGTCAATAGTTTAAGTGATTTTCCTTGTACTTATATTGGCATTCAGAGTTGTATATTTCTATTTGGTTAGGTGATAGAGTTGGAGGACACATCTAACATCCCAAAGGATGTTCAGTTCCTTTCCAAAGGGCCAACATACGGTGCATGAAGATTTAAGGAGTTCAATGTAAATAATGGGTATAGATTTCAAACAAAACAGTGTGAAGAGTTCATGAAAACACAAAATAGTGGTGTTATGGTCATTTCAATGACTGAAAGTTATGGAAGTACAAGCGACAGTGTGAAGAGTTCATGGAGACACAAAATAGTGGTGTTATGCTCATTTCAATGATTGAAAGTTATGCAAGTACAAGCGATAATGCTCCTAAGTATGCAAATATCACCTATTATGGGTGATTGAATGATATTCTAGAGTTAAACTACTACAAAGAATTTAAGGTTGTCTTATTTAAATGTGATTGGGTCGATGTAACCATAGGTTCAGGAGTTAAGGAAGATGAATTAGGTTTCACACTCTTGGACTTCTTACATCTAATAGAATCCGGTGATCGAGGAAGTCATGAGCTTTTTATTTTTGCAAACCAAGCACAACAAGTAATATTTGTGAAAGATCCTAAAGATCATGAATGATTTTTTCCTAGGCCAATTAAACCTCGAGACATTTTTAATATGGGAGAGGAAAATAGTATGCAATTTGAGTCCTCAATGCAGAGTGTTGCCACTGACTTAGCTGTATTAGAAAATATTTGTGATACAGAATACGAGTGTAACTATTGGGTAAGAAGTGGTGATAGAAATTGATGTGCCACATTCTCAAAATCCTCCAAATGAAGGTGAAGCTTATGTTCATGGAGGAAATGACAATGAAAATTAAAGAGATTCTTAATAAGTCGGATTTTAGTTATAAACTATTTAATATTTTTGTCTTATTGAAATACTTATTCGAATTTGGTATTTTATTATTTAGAAAAATGAATAAAATATTATTTTTACTTTCAACTTAA
>JACEIK010002872.1:153253-185654 GCA_018107945.1 Datura stramonium
CTTAGATTGTGGGATACTGATGTGATCTTATCATTGGAATTTGAGTAATTACTTATTTTCTAGTGCTTAAATACCTCATAGCTTGTGAAGTATCTTTGCAACACGTCTTTACATAACTACTTCATTTTGAGAAGGAACTAAGTGAACCAAAGCTGGATGCAGATTTGCAACTGAACAACGTGATGATGAAATTGTACAACCTTATCTGGAGCAATTGATGTATGGTCAAAACATTTCTCAAAATCAAACACATGATGGTGAATCTAATGAATTGAGAAATATTGGCAATGAAGAGCAATAAAATGATGAATCAGGTAACACTAATGGATTAGTTTTTATCTTGAACTGCCTCTATGTTTCAATGCTATTGTTCTGTCGGTGCAAAAAAGAGGCACTTTCTTTGCTTCTCTGGGTTCTTAAGGAAGAAGATCAAGGGGGTTATGTTTGGTTCTATAGATCAGTGGTGTAAAGGTAACAACTTTTTCTACTTTGAGATCTTTGTCTATTGGATTTTCACATCTGATTTTCTAATCTTACTTTTGTATGAAGTCATTCTATTCTTGATATTTTTCCCATTTAGAATAAATTTAAACTAGTCTTCCTTTTAAATTAATTTTTTTTCCTTTTATATTCTTAATTTGCTGCATCAGGAAAAGGGAAGTATTTTATTCTTTATGGTCCCTATTCTATCTAGCTGCAATGTGCTTTACTAGAATGGTTGTTATGTGATGTTAGCTGCCCCCAATTTAGTGTCTTTGTTAATATCTAAACTTCAACTAATTTAACTTGAAACTTTAATACTCCTAATTTAGATAGGACCAACTACTTTGTTTCATTAAAATCATTAAAAAAGTACATTACAAGACATAATTGTGGAAATGCTACAACATTAGATATCTGCTATGCTGGAAATGTATTCTGGGGAATTGAACAGTGAATTGTCTATGAAGACATCATTTTTGGTTCTCAAACTATGGGTTTTAATGAGCTTATGTGTTGGTGTATTTAAGAACTGTCTCCTGGGTATAAAAGTAGGCTGATTCAGACTTCAAAGTTCAAGTCACTAACTCCTTTTGAGATAAGTTGAAAACCAAGTTGGTTATATAAGGAGAGAGGATCTGAGATAGAGCACTAGATTAAAAACACCTGCTGCAGATTCTTGAGATTTCCTATTATAGAAGGATTCTTCCTAAAAAATGATTCCCACCATGAAGACAGAAAATCAGTAGTGTTCTTCAATATTTTTGATTGAATCCAAGAAGACCAAGCCTATCATCCTCTGCACAAATTGGCTTTGTTGCAGCTTCTGGTTCTTGGGCTAGTGAGGATGAACTTGAAAACAGATGAAATAATGTGAGCATGAACAAAATCTTGAAAACCCACATCAGAATCTTTATTTTGAAACCAATGTGTGAGCTTAGTAAAAGCATAGAGAAAAATGTCTAAACAAAATTTATAACCGTTGGTCAAGTTAACAAAAACCTAAGAAGTTTTCTCTACTAGGTTATACTTGGTCAAGACAAAGGACTTTGAGATCAAGAATGATATTTGGAAAGTTATGATACCTTATAGGAGAATCAAATACATAGATTAACTAATGTTTAGTTTATGACTTCAACTAACTAATGACCTTTGAATCTTTTCTATATTAGGTACTTTAGAAGAAAGGATGGTTTGTGGACCCACATTACTAAAAGATATTTGGAAGTTGCCTCTAGGAAGGCAGTTCTTTGTCTCGTTCAATAGTCACAGCAAGCCATTAGAAAAGATGGTGTCAAGCTTGAAAGCTTTCTAGGAATTATCGTTAAAACTCAGGCGAGCGTTGTTACACATAAATGATTGGAGAATCTTTGACAAAAATGAAAAAAAGAAATTGGTAGAGTTTGTGAGGGTATGGAGTTATTATTATCTTACAGTACATGAATCTTGTAAGAAGTTATTTGCGTTTACGAGGATATTATCTTATAAATATTTGTTTTGAAGAAGTTTTCTATCCTGAACATGGAGAAGAGTTTGTCATAAATTCGTAGGAACGAAATGGAAAGATTATAAATGTGACTTAAAATGTATTTATATGACAAAATTTAATACCAAAGATGTGTTGTTGAAGAATAAAGCGTTGTATACCAAGAGATTAGTGGGTACAGTGCGGTCTCCTAGTGGGTTTCGAAAAAGCTAAGGTATCATCAATTTAATTTAGAAGTCCTAATAACCCATACTAAAAGCAAAATGTATATTTATATATAAATTATAAGATGTTTTTTATATTTTAATGGCTGATGATGTATGCGGCTCGGCTGCGAACAATAGGGCAACAGATGTCACACACACGGGAGGATCGAAAAAGTATTGCCACCTTGATGGATGAGAAGGTATTCGTTTAGACATTAAAACTTATAATATTTTATAACTCCTATTGTCACGCTTCTTTGATATCAACTAATGCATCGGGCTAAGTAATTGAGCCTACATGAGAGCACACGTTTTTATATTAACTCATAAATCGCAAGGATGGTAGACCATTGGATGAAGAGTGGCAAATACAATTGTAAGATTTTTCTTCTTTATTTTTGATAAAATGGGATAAAATTTATTCCTTACTTAGGATTTTTATTCCTTATCCTTATAATATTTAAAGTAATTTTCTTGAAGTATGTTTTTGCAAGAAAACATCATGTTCTAAAAAATTTTAATAATTTTTTATCAAATAATTAAATAAATCCTAAATTAATTAAATTAAAAAAACAAAAAAAATAATAATATTATTAATTTATATTTGGTTACACTTAATTGAACAGGACATGATCAATGAAAAATTGAAGTAATAGTGAGGGATAAACGAGCAACCTCCTCTCTCTGTTTCTAGGGAAGGGAATGTGTATTCCCAAGTGTTAGGAAATGAAAAAAGCCCAGTTATGTACGTGGTTTAGGACTTGGTCCAACTCCTTCTATACTTTGGGGTAGTAGATATTCTTTTGGAAACATAGTTGAAGAGGATTCATCTAGTAAAGATTGTACAAAAGTTAGAAGAAGGGGTAACAAAGTTAAAAGAGTTAAATGAAAAACAAAATGAAGAAATGAGTTTGGTCAAACAAAATCAAGTGAGAGTTTGCTATACGAACTAGCATGGGTAAGAAAAGAAATGAGTAGAAATGCTCCCAAATGAGTTATCTATAAATCAGACTATCAATGGAGTTTGAGAAGGCCAGGTAACTCAATTTTATGTTACGATACATATTGTTGAAATTTTAATCTTACAAAATAATGTTATCTACTTTTTAGGTTCCGATGCAAGCAGTGGCCATGAACAAGTACAACAATCGCCACAAATGTTGTTTAAGGGACATAGTGTTGCTAGTCTCCATCTTCTCATGGTATTGTTCGTTTATGCGAATATGTTAACATAGTACTCCTTACTATGAATTGTGATATGTTGTTTTGGTGTTGTTGATGCTAAATATGTGATTCGAACAACTATTCTATAGAGTTTATGTATTATTCTTCTTAATAGTGAGGTAACTTATCCATTTGTATTATTATGACTTGAAGGATATGGGTGATGAATTGAGTGAGATGGTTTGAATATGTGCTTTATCTTAAGCATTGTCACCAACTTGAAGGATATGGGTAACTTCACCACCCGTATCCTAGTTGTTGAACTAGGCTGTGGTGCGGGCTCCACTTTGACTGGCTGCGGGCAATCCGAGCTTGTTTCGGGTTTTCCACACCCCAAACAGCATACGAGCCCTGAAACACCTCCTTGGGTGATTCTTTCCACAATTAGCATAAGATGGGATTGTGCGCTGCGTGCGCATGCAACTATGACACCTCGAACTGAGGTCCTCCTCCTCGATCGTCTCGAAGGCTACAGATGAGTGCTAGTGAAGATGGTCTTGGTGCGAGACTGGCTGAGATTGTTAGTGAGACTTACCTCTTGGCACAGGCGAGAGAACTGCATTTATCGATTACGGCCTCTTGACCTCTCTACACCTCATATGAACTTCCTCCGTCTGCTAGGCATAAGGACTATACGCGGGTAATCTATATCGATGAAGCATGGGTGTTACGTATTCCTTGTCGAGATACGGCTACCCACGTTGCACGGATGCTTCTCACCCGTGCCCTCGGTCCATCTAACTCTAGAATACTCACCAGGTAAAGTGGCGAGTGAATATTAATATCATCTATCATGATAGATTAAACAAACTCAGTTTTTCAACTCTCGTCTCACCTGGAAGCCTGCGATCATGTGGAACTCATCGGCCCGATAGGGCCCCCTCCAGCTATCTGCTTGTCCTTCTATTGCTTGAACCAAATACCATGCGACCTCCTTTGCCAGCGATAAGATGCCAAATCCACAAACTCTCACTTGTCCACCCCGTCCCACTAAGTGACCTTCAACATCATCAAGAACTCATATGGGTCTTCATCCATCTTTGATCCCGTGAACCCGGAGGTTATCCTCCAAAGAAGTCTCTAATTTCGAGCCACTTAGGAACATTACCATTGATGAACATGTGCAATAGCCTGTTTGGTTGACTGGCGGTCAAGGCGTGCGCCAACATCTAAATAGCCACTTGAAACTCTGCGTGGGCGACTTGCTCACAGCTACGCGCTTGGGGCTCTTGGGCAGTGGAGCTTCTTGTATACATGATCATTACCACCTCACGCTGGCGCTATGCTCTAGTTCCTCCTTCGTTTGTTCTAGGAGCTATAATTCTACAATCATGAATAACACGAATTAGAAGGATGGGGAGCTTTTCATCACATGACAAAGAACATGAAAGAAGGGAATATTTCCTATAACATTTAGTAAGATCTGCGTCATAAGTGTGTAACGCTTCACACCCATGAAAAAGACTCTACCTAACGCGACTTTCAGACTCCCTAGGACTATCCCGAACCTATTTCTTTGATACCAAGTTTGTCATGACTGCGAGTACACCGAATCGTAAACACGGGACAAGGAGCCCCAAGGGACCCTAAGTCGACCCATGACATGAGCATGTAACTAAACCATTCACATAAGGTGGAAGAATTAGATTAGTAATCATAAGCGAAGAAAACCGCGAACATGAAATAAGAAACAACAATACATAGTCCCAACATAAATAGCTGAGCACTACAAATAGGTGCGAAAGCCTCTAGTCATAATAGACGAGTTAAAGGGACAAGACCCAGCCTTCTTTCCAGGCTTATGCGAAAGTAAAAGATGACCAAGATCTAAACATAGAGCCCTCGATCATGAGGACTCACCAATAAACTGTGATAAGAATTGAGAGCAAACAAGTGATAACAGACACAGAGATCCGGATCCTGTATGTAAGGAAGTAAATACAGCAGAAAAATATGCGGAAATTCGTACTTGGAATATACCAAGTATGCAAGGTATATGTAAAACAATACATGAAAACATAAGAGTCATAGGAGTGGAACATCACGTCGTAAAGGCGAAATTGTAAATATATAGTAAGGCTCAAAGGTTTCCCAAAGCATTCATAAACCTATCATAATAGTCCTAACATGAGAAAAACATTTCATAAAACATGATTTGAGCCCGAAAGGACATAATCATAACATCATTAAAACAATGAGGAACAATGGGAGATTTCTATAGGCATATCCCACGTGAGAACACATGGAGCCCGACACAATAAACCAGTCGGGAGGTCATTCATACCTTGCCAAGGGTAGATCCATGAAATAGGCATGATATCACTCATGAAACCCGAAGTAGGGTATAGGAGATAGTCATTGAGGAGGTCCGACATAACTTACGGTGGCACGTAGTTTTAAGGTTGGGGGTGTAACTGGAGCTGACCATGCTCGGTGTTAAGTACTACTCCCAAAACATGCAACGTGCCAGTAGAAATTCATATATGACATGCATGGCTAGTTAAATTGTGATAATCATAACATGTTTGAATTCATATTCGCCATAAAATCGGGCTGAGTGAGTCGGCCAAAATCATAGTTCATGAGTCATAAACAACATATGGGCATTACCCCATATTTTTTCAACATATTTGAAAATGCTTAATTTAAAGAAAACATGATCCTTAAACACATGAAGATTAAGAAATTCTTTAAATTTAAAAATTCATATCATGCATGAGGAATCACCATAAAAATGAACTTTAATAAAAATCCTCATGATTTGAGCACCTATGCTTTTGGGATTTGATCATCAAACATTGAAATAAATATGTGGAAACAATAATTCGAGATCAAGGAAATTTATGAATACTACAACAAGCTCATATTAATTTTAGAGGAATCAAGTAAGTGGTTAAGACCCTTAAAGATTTTATAACTTTAAACATAAAATTTGGGAATAATTGAAAATGGGTAGGAAATAACCACCCATTGAAAAACCCCACATACCTGGAAACACTTGATTCTTAACTCCCCTGAAAAGCCCAAGCTAAAAATTCGGAGAATTTGAAGAAGAACCCTTGAATCACCTCCTACTCTCTTCTCGACTCTTGTAAGAGAAGTGACAAATGAGGCTTAACATGGATTATTTCTCCTTAAAAGACACAGTCCCGACCTCAAAACAACATAGTTTAGGCCTTAGGAGTGAAGGAAATTACGAAGGCCTAATTAATTCACGGGGAAAAAAAGCGCCAAGGGTTCTAACGGATCACCTGACGACTCGTTACAAGGGCCCACAGTGGTGGGTCGTCTCGTCAAGTACCACTTTGGAGCAGTTCTTGGGATCATAATAGAACATGGCTGACTCATCCCCGTGACCACGACTCATTACCACCTTCCGTTGAGTATACCTTAAACTATTTAACCATGCTGCTCATGACTCACCCCACGGTCGTTGGGTCCAATACGACACGTGGGGTCCATCAGTTAGTTATACTAGCACGCTTCCATCGAGATAAACTTCCATGCCACCTACTTGTGACATGACGACTGCGTGGTGGTGACCACAAGCTCGTTACTTCACGTGGGGACCCCAACTCTGAATCTCCGTTGGCCCTCCCCACGAGTCACACTCAACAGCTCGTGGGGTCTCTTGATGAGTCGTCGGATGACTCATCTTGCTTCATAGACCATTTCCAATCTTTTATCCATTTCCACTTCAGATCCAATCGCCCAGGTTCCCAAGGTATAGCGATCGATCACTCGAGTCGGTTCGACACCTCAGGTGTACCCGCACTTGACATGCGAGGCTCGAGACACGCGGGTACATCTTGTTACCCGCCGGACTTCCTCAAAAGCTATCTAGAGATTGACCATGGCAAAGAGTAAGATTCAAAGCATGATGGATAATGTTAAGCCATGGGTCAAATCAGGGAGATAGTGGAAGCATCTCGGAGCTCTACATACTTGCCTAGATAGTTATTAGAGCCTATTCAATGAAGAATAGCGGAGCATACCAATACCAGTAGTTTAGTGTGGAATTGGGGGCTCTTCGGAGCAGTAGTCGAGTTTTCATCATGACAACAAACAATTTAGCCACTCTTCCGGAACTAGATTCCAAGCTTGATGAGGATATTAATTCGGTGGCATACAGGGGGAGCCGACCATAGGCAGTGATAAAGGAAAGAAAAGTGTTGACAATGCTAGTGAGGAAGAGCTTGAGAAAAGAAGAAAGAAGGAGAGGAAAAGAGTAAGGGATAGAGCGAGCATACAAACTCATGAATCACATCTAAGTAGTATGAAGACTTAGAAAGAAGTGCTCCACCACACCCGGCCCGAGCTTTCCGAAGTGGCCATGACCCGCTGGGAGAGCCACATTCATCAATATACATTCGAAGGGTTGTTGAAGCGGCCACAAACACTAGGGGACCACTACTATTGACACATTTAAGCGGGCCGGCCACCAGCTAGTGCCACTACTACAACGAAGGTACCACCTCCGCCCGGGATTCACGGGAGCACTTAGTGCGCCACCGGGTATATTCTCTTCCCTATGTTCTTCTAGATGATTCTTAGGGCAGAAGCTTACTTTTCAAAAGGGGAGGGAGTGTACTTAGTATTTTTGGTTCATGCGGGGTTTTTTCTTACGAGTGTTTCTTTTCCCTCGGAACTGGCTATCTAGTAGAACCGACATGTAGGATTTTTATTTTTAGTTTGTGATTTTGTTCAATTAGAAAGTATCTTAGAACTCAGCCAATAAAAATGCACTAGTTTTGGTTTTTAAAAAAATTGACCTTAAAATTTTTTAAAAAATTTCTAATGCATTAGCTATGTATTTGTGAAAACATGCATGATTACGCTGGATCTTTGGATGTCCTTTAGTTTGTTTACATAGTAGTTTGTTAAGCCATGTGTAAACCGAATAGGTAAGGTGAAAATAGTTCATGTACCGTATTTGAATGAGGCCCATATTAGTCGGTTCGATATCGTGTTGTAGATCTAGAGCTTTCTGGTTGATCTGCATGACTGCAGAGGATGGATGGATTTAGGATATGATCATAGGACATTTTTGTTGAGCTCACTTTTTAGCCTATATTTCCCTGCAAAGTTGCATGAATCCTTGATCCCAAGTTTGAGCCTTAATAGACCATGCTTAACTTTGATTTAGATTAATCATGCCCATTTTTACAATGTGTTTGTTTTGGCCCTGGTCCTTCCTTTGATATTGTGAAGCTCAACATAAGCAAAATGCTTAAGTTGAGGGTGGCTAGAAGTAGGGGTGCGTAAGTGGTGGGAATGGAAGGAAAAAAAAGAAAAGAAAGAAATAGTGAAAAATAAGGTGTGGTGAGATGAAAAGAAACGGAAAAAAAAAGCTATAAATGTTGAGAAATAAAGATCAAAGAAATTTTGAAAATGTTGAAAAAAAGTTGAAAACTCACCACACCCATGCAAATGTGAATAAAAAGGAGAAAAAAGGGAAAAAGTAATGAAGAATAAAGGTGAATTAGGTGAATGGTGTAGCCAATATATGTAGTGCCAAGGAAGGAATAGTCACTTATAAAATCTTCCATCTTTACCATGTCTAGCCCTGAGCCTACATTACATGCCATATCAAGTCCTAGAGTGATCCTAACCCGACCATCTAAAAAACTAAAGCCCAGAAAGTAAAGGAAAACTTATGGTATCGACACATAATACTTGTAGCTTCTTTGTGAGAGTGAGTTCCTTACTTTCTTAGTCCCATATCATGTTTGACATTTCACATCTGAGTGGGGACTTCATTTGTGTGAGGGTACATGGATTATGTTTGCTTTTCTTGTTGGTATGTGTTGAAAACGTTGGTGATGACTTGATTATGCGGTGACGGATGAATGACATGTTTGATCCTGTTTATGATGTTTTGAGGTTGCTTGTAATACATTAGGCGATGTTGTTCCATTAGAAGGTCAATAAAGTTTGTAAAAGAGAGTGCAAGTTTTGTTTGAATATTGGTTGTAGTATCTTAAGTCTATTTTCTAGTTGAGCATTGCGTTTTTCATTTTCTTTTCTGTATGCGAGGACATGCAAAAGTCTTAAGTTGAGTGTTGATGTGCTGTGGATTTCTGACACTTTCGGCCTTCAAAACTAAGAAAATCGCATGAACTTAGTTATGTTTATGTGGATATAAGGGCTTTTCCTTTTGGTGTGGGGATGAATTGATGTTGGAACAACTGCCCATGGAAAAAAAAAGCCTAAAAGATGCAAAATAGGCTTAATGTGCGGACCACAGTACGAGCCATAGAAAGGACCTACGGTCGTGCGAGGGCCATGAAAAGTTACGAAGGCTTAAGGTGCGGGAAGAGGCAATGTATGAGTCTCGGTACGAATAATACCAACATGGTACAAGTTGCGATGATGAAATCATGACAAAATTCAAAAAAGCCATAAGTTCGGCTCACCTTTGAAGGAATGTGACCGTGGGAAGAAGGTACGGAGTGATGCGTACCATGGCAGTCGATGTTAGAACTTTAGAATTCCAATATTTTAGAATTAAACTACATGAGCTCCGATGCAGTGCCGTATGAAGGAGGTACGAATCATACACGGATCCAATACATAACATAAATATATCCAACAATGCAAGTATGACGAAATGGAGATATGAGTCGTAGAAAATTACTCTGGATCGTATGAGGCTCGTGATAGTAATGGCACCAGATATGTAAATTGACCATGTTAGCCTAGGAAAAGGATTCTTGTGTACGTATAAATATCTTTTAGGTTTTATTTTTCTATAGAATATCATAGAGAAATGCGAAACAAGTAAGAGAATGATTAGAGACATCATTGTTGATTAAGAGAGAGAGGATTGAGTTGATTCAACTTGTGATCAGCCTTTTCTTGAATTCATCTTGTTCTTGCTACTTGTTTTTCAAGATTTTGTGGAGAATTAAAGGAAGTGTTTTCTTAATTATTATTGTAAGTATTTATTTTTATTCTTAATCATTAAAATGACAACTTTGCAACTATGAGAGTTTAAAACCTCCATAGCTAGGGTTGTGGGAACCATGGTGGATTAATAAGCTAGGGTTCCACAAAGTTATTTTTAAAACCAATATACATACTTATATTGTAACCTTTCCATGCTTAAAAGTTTCTTTACGATGCAACGTTAGGACATACTGCAATTCTTTACATGCTTTGGTCGAAGATGTAGAGATTAGGAAAAAGAATTACAACAGAGCCTTAATTTTGATAATAATTGTATGAACTTGAGCGTAGTGTGGGATAGTCAAATATGGAACTTAGTGATAACGGATAGTTTGAAGCCGCTTATGAGACTTGGTCGGCAGTTGTAAGTCATTCAATAGGGGCCAGTCGTCATTTGAATGAACCTAAATTATGAGTTCTATAAGTAAGTATTGGTGATAATCGCAGTGTATACCCAAAACAGTTATAAACCCATAGGGAACACAAACCTTAGTTATTCTTTAATATTGACTCAACACCAAAATTTTAATATTTTTTTGTTCATTTATTTTCTTTAGAATCCCCTTATTTTGAAGTAACTACCTCACAAGTTCAATTATCGGCTATAATCAGTCTCCTATTCCTTTGTGGGTTCCAGCCCAACCTCAAGTTGGGTTCTTTATTGACAACGTCCGGTTCTCACCCGGTAAGAGGTGTAGTTTGAGCGTTATCGGTCTTTCAACTAATCTTTTAACTCTTTTAGCTCAATAGGCATTCTATAGGATGGAATAGATATAGATTGCATGTCGGAAAGAAGATCTATATCGAAATCAATCTCCCCGCTACGAGTACACACGGAAAATCATTGGGAAAGACCTCAGGGTACTCACATACCTCTTGGAACTGATTGAATGGTCGGGATCTCAAACTCCACGTCCTTAACCCTAACAAGATGGTACATGCAGCCTTAGAAATCATCTTCTGGCGCAAGGTGGAAATGAGCGACCCTCGACTGGCGAACTACCGCTTCCAATTCTAAGATTATTTCGCTAGAATCTGAACTCTACTAAGGTTCCAACGATTAACTAAAGCATAACGTCACGTATAGCCAATACATGTTGAGGATAATATCAAAATCGAGTCATGGATAACTCTATCAAATCTATTGAGATGACCTTATGAAGAACTAAAAGAGTGGGCAATCTTTATATACTAGTCTAGCCCCATAGCAGAGCTCATCTTTGGAGTAGAAAGCTGAGAAGGGCTCTTATAGAACATCAAGGCCGAAACTCGAAACTCGGCTATATATGGTGTCATCCCCAGGATCCTAGCAAAGCGTACACATCGGCTTATGAAAACTCTCCAACACAGGGTGACTACATTTGGTAAGGCCTCCTACTCATGACAGTGGCTAAGGCATAAAATCTGTTCTGGCGCTGCCCGCTGATGTAGCGTGCGTGGGGAGGGTTGCCGGAACAAGCTAGGTCTAGGTCCCCAAGCGGTCCCTATCTCCCTTGGTGGACAATCTCTAGCATATGTCAGTTGCCCACATCTAAAACAAGCTCGACCACGCCAAGCATTGTGTGTCTCAAACCACATCTACGGCAGCTGGTATGCTAGAATCTATGGTCTACTTCTATGACCCCTCGAACTTCGATACTCGCCCCCTTTGATCATGTTTGAGCCCAGATAGCTGCCTTTCAAGCGAGATGTGTTGGTGATGATCTCTGGTGGTTACGCTATGGATGCCGTATCCACTTGGGACCTCTGCTTGAGAGAATCGCGGCCCTCAGTCCTGGCCTTCTTGGCCTCCTACCTCGAATGTGCCACTTCTATCTGGGCGTATAACACAATGCGAGGGGAAGTCCATTATCTGGTGGAGCATAGGCATCTGCGAGTCCTTGTCAGTAACCTATTATACCATGCACAAATCGCTCACCCGTGCCCATTGGTCGGTCACTAACTCTTGGACATACTTTGATAGGTGGGTGAACTCAAGGGAGTACTCTTGGACATTAATCCTCCCTTGCTTTAGATTCATGAACTCGTAATTTTCAACTCCCACATCTCCCGAGGGAATAATCGATCTAAGAATGCAACTTGAAACTCTTCCCATGTGATCGGACCCTTTCTTGACCTGTCTTGTCCTTCCACTGGTGGAGACAATTATGCACAACCCCGCCCCGAGGCGAGTGGGAGGCCGGCTACGTGCACTCAACACTACCCGCCCCAGCTAACCTAGGTGATCTTGACAATCTTATCAATGAGTACGCCAGGTCCTCACCTACCTTGGACCCCAAAGAACTCTTGCGAATTCATTCTCACAGAAGTCTCGAACCTAAAAATTCATTTCATTTGCAGCCCCTGTTTGAATCATGCACAATGGCCCCTGCGGTGGCTGAGTGGTCGAGGCACAACCTTGACATATGAATGTGACTCGGCTTCAGCATGACAGTGCTCAGTGCTGGGCTCTGAGCGGGTAGAGTGGGTGATGCCCATAACCATTACCATCCTCATGGACTTCCACCACCTCCATTCCTCCTTTTTTCCTTCAAGGTGTCATGATTCTACAATCGCAAATACAATAAATTAGAAGGATAGAAAGGCTTTTCAGCCATGACATAGATCATTAAAGAAGGAAACATTTCCTAAACGTTTTGTAGCCTCACTTCATCATAAGTGTGAATTAAGCTTCACACCCATGAAAAGACTCTACCTCAATGTGGCTTCCCGGACCCCCTAGGACACTTCAAACTGTTGATCGATACCAAGTTTGTCACGACTGACGTAGACCTAGATCATAGACAACGGGACAAGGGACCCCAATAGACCCCAGAATCAACCTACCACTTAAAATTCATCTAACTCATTCAGCCATGGCCGAAGGATCAACGAAATAAGCATAGAGGTAAGTCTAACTAAACATAACACCGAATAAACATTTTGAGCGAATGTTAGGCTAAGTCGATAAGCCTCTAGTCCAGACGAGCTAATGGGACAAGACCCCCAGCTAACTCGACAATACGAACGAAACTACATAAAAGACCTGGAGTGAAAGTCTAGTCCTTGGCAGTGAGGACTCACCAATCACATGAGAGTGCTAACTCTAATAAGCGATTATGAATGGGGTTGAACACGAGAATCGAATCTGCGTCATGAAAAATTTTACCGTAGAAGGTGTGAACGTCGGTATATGGGGTCTTACCGAATATGCAAGGTAACTAAAACCTCTTAAGTAAAATAAATCATTTAATCATTTCATACATATCATAAGCTCTCAAGAATAAGTGAAGAGGCTTATGCATTAAATTTGAAATCGTAAACTTATCATGACAACTGACCATGCTTAACTGCAATATCATGGCGGCCGAATGACCAAGCTGAACATAACATTTTATATCAAATGATGAACAGCTGGAATTCAAACCTTGCTTTTTGAACATACATTCATAAGTAATGATCTGAGTAATGAATATGAAAATCTAAATAGTAAGATAGTGGAAGAATCATCCTTGCCGACGCTACCACTATACCTACGAGCTTACATGAGTTACTTCATCCACTCAAGTGGGTAGAGTCCTCCATAACCTTGCCAGGGTGATGGGCGATACCATGATATCGATATCAAAGTTTAAGAGCTAATTGGGCTGGGGATAGCTCACAAGGAAGATCAATAATATAATATCCAACCTACGTTGGTGCGTAGTTAAGGGCATAGGGTGTTTGACCCTTAACCCGCTCGGTGCTAGAACTCTTCTCCCCAAAAAACAGTACTCTATATCGTATATAAAGAAGCTCAACTCATCCCTTAAAGCTCAACATCGTCCCTTGACGAAGCTCAAGATGAAATCATGCATAGCTCAACATCATATGGAATGAAGCTCAACATTTTTTCATTGGCAAAGCTCATAATGAAATCATGCGTAGACTCGACATCATGAAAAAATGAAGCTCAACATTGTCCTTTAGCTCATAATGAAATCATGCATAGAATCGACATTATATGAAAATGAAGCTCAACATTGTTCTTTGACAAAGCTCATAATGAAATACATCTCATTTATGAATTCATGCATATGGGAAGCTTTATTTTGAAGCATAACACAAGCTCATGTAGATGGAAGCATCTACTCCAAATCATGTGGCAAGACATAAGAAATATTTAACTCAACATACCACAAGCTAGAATTTATGAAAGATTGGGAAATTTCACTTCAAACAATGTGGTATGCTTATTTCGGGAAAATCATCACTTTAAATCAACATGTAGAATTTCCCAAAGCTTTATCATACTTGGATCTACACATTTTATTTTGAAAACAACTTCATAATCATGGGTAGCTTTAGAAACATGCTTTTAATCATCAAATCTCATCATCATTCATATTTTTATGAACTTTTCATCTATGGGCATTTTAGATTCAAAATTTTAGGAAAAAATAATTTTTATATTGAAAATAATTTATAATCTGCCCAAGTTTCTAATTCATCAATATAAATATAGTCTAATCATACCCATGTATAGAAATTAAAAAAGAATCATACAGTGGGTAGAACCCCATATTTGATCATAGGCAATTCATCATGTTTTGATAGAAATTGGGAATGGGTGGGAATGGAGACACCCACTCATAGCCTTACATACCTTGGATAAGTGGATTCTAACACTATACAATTTCCCAAGGTAAGATTCCAATGGAAACCTTTAAATTTGGGTTGAATCCACCTCTTCAATCCTTGAAACTTTACATGCATGGGAAGAATAACAAATCACGCTTTTCTTCTCTCAAAACCCCTCAAGTGTCTTAAATGGCGTAGTATAGGGCCTTAGGACTAGAAAATACTTGAAATTCTAGCATACTTGGTCCGATGAAAACTGGTCAATTGCACCAAATAACGAATGAACCAATGGGTCGTTGGAGGGAAACAAAGACCCGTGGTATTAGCCTGTGCTATGCACTTCCCCAGCCATCTCTTAGATTCAAACCACAGAACATACACAATGAGTCTTCCTAGGGTCCAACATGTCATTGAACCATTCGTTGGTTCCCTCTTTTGAAATTCTAAACTCCTTCTACTTGAGCCTTACATTTCATTCTATCCTACAATTTGGTCGTGAGTATCACCGTCATTTTATTGCCGAGACTTTGCCCGCTTTACCATGACTCCTGCTTGAATTCATCCGCTTCTCTAATGGGTCATTGTGACGCTCGTTGTCTTCCTTGTCACCCATTCTTGCCTCTTATTATGGCGCACAACGGCTCGTGGTTACATACCCACGAGTCATTATTCCCTCTGCGTCCTTCACCCTTTTTCGCAGAATTTCTGCCGGTTTGCATTTTAGCTTCCCGAGGTCTACTACTAGGCACTTCGAGGGGTATTACGAGGATCAAAATGGGAAGTTGTAAAAATAATCGTTGAACCATTTCAGGGATGGAAGATATGATGGCTGTTGGTTGGACACCACGAGTCATTGTTCTTGATCGTGGCTGGCGAGGTCTTAGTGACGGGGGTGACAATGAACGAAATTAATGACATCTTACTTGAAATAATGACGTTATTCACAATCGTGGGAAAAGGCTCAGGCTTTGGCGGTTAGGATACGGGTCATCCAATGACTCGTTGCAGTGACGACACGTGGTCACCGGTCGTTGTTTGGTTGCTATATTTTCCATTGCACTTAATGGATGGTAATCTATCACGACTCATTGGAAGCATCTACGAGTTATGGTGAGGCTTGTGGTAGGGATGTTACACGGTTTTGTGAAGGAATTTGGAAGCATTCGATCTAATGACCGTCGAGTGAATTAACGACTAGTCTGTCGAGTCATGGAAGAATATGAAAGTATGGATTGAGGCAGAGTGGACCCAACCCTTTGGATACCACGAGTCATGGTATCATGCAATGACTCGTGGGATCGTCGATTAGTTAGCCTAGGGTAGTTTTCGAAATTTTCATTAAGGTATTTTCGACCTTTTTATTCTCTAAGGCCATAAACTACGTTGTTTTATATATTTTTCTAGGCATAATAAGATAGGTTAAGTCCCTCTTGCATAAGCCGATGTATGCCAGCAAGTGAAATTTGAGAGAGATCGACACGGCTAAACCTCTTCACTATCAATCCTCCATTGGGAAATCAAGGAACCTTAGAATATAAAAATTACCAAGGTATATATAGGGTTATGAATGGGTGTTTTCACACCCATGCCAATTCTCTAATAATTTATGAAAATCTATCAAAAATCTTATGGGTTTTGAATTCAATTTTTTATTGAAAATCTAATGTCTTGCTAATGGAATATTATGAATTGTGATTTACATCATATTCCATGGATTTTGATCATATTTTACAACTACTTTCGATTATAAATTATGTGATTTTGATTTCTACTCAATTAAGCCTAATTATGCATGATCTATGATGAATTGATTTATGATAGGTTGTTGATATTTACAAACCCATTATGATCTATGATTTGAAATATTAATTTATTCGTACAACATGATTTGATGATTTACAAGTTATATGCATGATCTTCAAATATGCATGGGTCTTATGATATATGAACTATTGATGATGAAAAGCATGTTTTCAAGTTATCCATATTTATAAGCATGTTTTGAATGGTAGTATTGTAAAGCATGGTAAAATATTGGGCAATGCCCACATGTTATAAGCTATGAAATGGATCTCATGATTTATCAATTTATGATGTTGGCTGACAAAAGGGCCTTGGTGTAGAAGCCAAGTATGTCTTAATGGGGATCAATGAATGATGAATGTTTATTTTAGCCATGCATCTTAATGAATGATGTTGATTTACGTATAAGCCTAATATGCATGTTTTGGGGCTGAGTCTAGCACCGAAGCCCTTTGTTCAAAAAAAAAAAAAGGACTACGCCAGTGTCTCATAACCATGTTCCACCATGGGTTTATTATGATACATTACAATGATAATGATCCCCTATTTTCGTGATATTACATAATTTGCGTCCACAGCCTAGCAAGCCCAGGGGAGACTCTACCTTAGTGAGATATTTGGGGCATCATGAAAGGTTCTACCATGATGGTGGTTATGCCGAATTCTTCCATTGTTACGCATGTTTTGTAAATTCTTGTTATGTTTATGATTTGTTTATGTTTAATACGGTTTTTCTCTTATGGTTGCAATCAATGAATAGTTTATGAATAATTTGAAAACCTTGAGGCTTACGTTATGTTACGATATTTATAATATAAGCATGATGTACATCTTATAAATGTTTTAGGTTTCATGTATTTTAAATGCTTGAATTTAGCTTACCTTGCATACTCGGAGTACACATTCCACGTGTTGACCACATACTTTACATGGTGTATCATTTCGTGATATAGGACAGACTCCAGGCTCATCCTCATCCTTAGACCAACTTAGAGTTCGCTTTCGGCTTTGTTGGTGAGTCCTCTCATGTTTTTGGGGCTTTGTTTGACTAGACATTGTTTTATTTTGTGTTTTAGTATATGGCGGGTTAGTTGGGGTGTTGTTCCATCAAACCATCTTATATAGTGGAGGATTTCAGAACGGTATGTAGTACTCGGCTGCGTGTATATATCCGGTGTTTTTCGAACGTTATGATATGGTATGATTATGTTTATGTTTCTGCTATGAATTATGTTTAGTCTTCCTCTTAAAGTGGGTAGGTTGAGATAATATGCTTATGCCAAAGAAGTGCGACTTGGGGCCTCTTGGGGTTTCTTGTCTGTGTTATGATGCAGGCTGTTTTCGAATTGACATTGTATCTTTGGACTAAAAAATGCTCCTGCAACTTTTATGTATTTGATGAACAAGGTGTTCAAGCCATATTTTGATATGTTTGTGATTGTGCTCATAGATCACATCCTTATATACTGTCGCAATGAGGAGGAGCATGTTTCTCATTTGAAGGTGGTCTTTATAAATACATGGATCAGCAGTAGTATGCTAAATTTAGTAAATGTGAGTTTGGTTGAACTAGGTGGCATTTTGGGTCATGTGGTGTCTAGTGAGGGTGTGTGGGTGAACTCTCAAAAGATAGAAGCAATGAAAGATTGGCCTAGAACCCGTTGAGTCCTTTGGGCGTCACAAGTTTCTTGGAGTTTACCCTAGTTATTATAGGAGATTTCTCAGGGTTTTTCATCCATTGCGGCCTCATTAACTAAATTGACCCATAAAAAGTGAAATTTAATGGTCGGAGGCTTGTGAAGAGCTTCCAAGCTGAAGAATCGGCTCACCTCGACACCGGTGTTGATCCCTACACGAGAATGCCGTGGATTTATGGTATATTGTGATTCCTCGAAAATCGGCCTTGGTTATGTGTTAATGCGGCTTGATAGGTTATAGCCTATGTTTATCGGAAGTTGAAGGTCCATGAAAGGTACCTGACTTATGACCTCGTGTTGGTAGCAGTAGTATTTTCCCTTGATGATTTTGGAGACACTATCTATGGGGTCCATTTGGATGTGTTCACAGTTCCACAAAAAGATTTCAATATGTTTTAACAAAGGGATCAATCTCGTCGAGAGGAAGGTTGTTGGAGCTTCTTAAAGATTATGACATCAGTGTCCTTTATCATTCGTGTAAAGCAAATGTGGTGGCAGACGCTGTTAGCATGATTTCCATGGAGTGTATCCCGGGTAGATGAGGAGAGGAAGAGTTGGTGAAAGATGTGCATTAGCTTGCACAGGTTGGGAGTTCGCCTTATTGACTGTTACATGGCGGTGTCATTCTTGAGTCGTCAGTCATCCTTAGTGACCAGTTAAAGCAGAGGAAGAAGACGAGGATCCTATTTTTTATAAAGTTGAAGGAAGCCGTTCGGAATCATAAGATGGAGGTTTTGTCCAAAAGGGGAGATGGTGTGCTTCGATATAAGGGTCACTGTGTGTTCCAAGTGTTGATGATTTGAGAGATCGGATGTTGCACGAGGCTCATGGTTCGGATACTCTATACATCCAAGTGCCACTAAGATACCATAGTACAGGAATTCTGTGGTGGAGTTTCATGGAGAAGGACATAGAAGAATTGTGGCTAAGTGTCCGAAATTGCCAACAGGTGAAAGTAAGAGCATCAAATACCTAGGGTGTGCTCCAAGACATTAATATCCCCTACTTGGAAGTGGAATGAGATCAATATGGACTTCATTCCGGGTTTCCTAACACTCGTTGACAATATGACTCTATTTGGGTGGTTTTAGACGAGGTTGACTAAGAAGCTCATTTCTATCGGTTGAAGCTACCTATTCGGTGGAGGATTATTCTAAGTTGTACATTTAGGAGTTAGTTTGGTTGCATGGAGTGCCCTTGTCCATCATATCCAAATAAGTTACTTAGTTCACCCTCCAATTTTGGAATCATTTCGAAGGGACTCGGTACTCGGAGTCAAGCTTAGCATGACAATTCACCGCAAATAGATGGTCGGGCGAGTGGACTATTAGGACTCCGTAGGATATGTTGGGAGCATGTGTGCTTGATCTAAAGGGTAGTCGGGATGATCACTTACCTCTAGTGAGGTTTGTATATAGAACACCTAGCATTCTAGCAATTAGATGGCTCCATTTTGAGGCTCTCTATGGGCGAGAATATAGATCACCTTGGTTGAATTAAAGTCAGTGAAGCTGAGTTAATAGGACTAGATTCGATCCTTGAGGCCATGGAGAAAGTTTAGCTTGTAAAGGATAGAGTTAAAACGCTCGAGTAGCCAAAAGTCCTACGTGGATGTGAGAATAAGAGAACTTGAGTCTGAAGTCAATGATTGGATGTTTCTAAAGGTGTTCCCATGAAGGGAATGATGAGGTTCGGAAGAAAAACTGGTTTCTAGTTATGTTAGTCCATACCCAGGTTGTGAGATGGGTTTTGGCAGGTATATGAGTTTGGTGCCCTCGAAAATTAGCTTTAGTTCATAAAGTTTTCCATTATCGCTCTTAAAGAAGTATTTGGGTGATTAGAGCTCTGGTCGTTCTGGTGTACGGTGTAGGTGTGAAAGATAGCGTTAGTTATGAAAAGTTTTGGTTGAAATACTTGACCGTCCAATTTGAAAGATAAGAAACAAAAAAGTAGTCTTAGTCAGGTTTTTGTGGAGGAATCAACGCATATTGAGGGAGATACATGGAAGCCGAAGAAGATATGATGGTTAAATAACCATATTTATTCTCTTACGGACTATTTCATCTTGAGGTATCGGTTTCTCCGTTGTACTCTAATCGGTTCATGTTTAGGTCATGTTCCAGATTTCTTTCATGTCAATCAATGTATGTGTGATTCATGAATTCATTTCTTTCATGTAGTTTAGTTCCACGATCTGTCACTCAATGAGTTTTCAGCTTATAATTTGATATTTGAGTGATAATTGCACATCTCTCAATTTTTAGTATAATTTCCCATATTCGAGGATGAATGTTCCCAAGGAGATATTGTAATATCTGAAAAGTCAAAGATCGGACTAGAAGGTTGAAATAGAAAATAAGAATTTACCACGCACCGAGGTCATAGGACAAACCATCTAGTGATCGGTTGGATTGCATCTCGAGTTGTTAAGTGACTCGTGGGAAGGAGGTTGGATTTGGTTAAGTTTTTGAGATTTGGGGGTGACCACGGGTATGACCATGATTACGTTATTAATTTATAGGTAGTCGAGTGTTTATCGTAGATTGAAGAATTGGGACAGTGATGGCTGCGACTTGGTCCCCACAAGTCGTTGGGCACACCATGGATTGTGGTGTCCCTCATAGTGACCTTAGAAGAGAAGTACAGTGCTGATCACGAGAGGTAGACCATGATTCATTGTTAGTACGAACGATTTGTCAGTCCTTTGTTGGGGCCGGCGGTAGTATTTTCCTACGAATTTATTAAGGGGATTTTGTAATTCCCAAGTTCCTGGGCCTACACTACATCATTTTATGTTCAAATTGTGCATTTTAAGAGTAAGTTCATTCTAAGCCTATTCACTTCTAACGCATGCAAGTTTAAACTCTAAGGGTGATCAAGCCTAGATTCCCTCAGTTCTTCCGGAAATATCCATTGGGCTTTCAAGAGGATTTGTGAAAATTAGATTTTTCAAGTATTTAAGGTTATGAATGGTGTATTCATCCATACCTATTCCAAATCCCTCTTCATTCATGAAATTCTAGTTGTTAAATCTGGTTTAAACTAACATCATTAATTTCCTAAATGTCAATCATGGGTATGATCTATGCAAGTTTTAGCTTACATGTTGGCCGTGTAGGGCCTTTAGATGATAGATTAGCGGTCTTGTTGGACATAGTTTGCAAACATCTCCTGGTTTACCTTACAGTCATAACTAGACATCATTGTGGTCTTGTGAGCCCATAGGATCCCCTATTGTTGTTGTTTGACTAGCTGGTTTTCTTTTTCACCGGTGGCTATAAGGCCTTGTTGGCGAATTACGTGTTCTGACCTTGAGATATAGCCCTTTTTTTTATTTTGAGGGGGTAAGCCTGCTCTGGGAGTGCCTAGGCTTAGTCAATAGAATCGATTCGGATCCTAGTAGAGGGCACGGGTGCCGGTCGTACCTCCTGGGTGGGGCGTGACAGTGATGTCCATCCATGAATGTTCATGAAAATTTAGAGATCTATATTATATATAAATATATATATATATATATATATATATATATATATATATATTAGCATGATAGAGATGTGTATGATGAAAGTATGATTTCGAATTAGGTATTTCCATATCATGTTTTCGAATGATCAAGACTTATGTCAATCATGATTAAGTATTGGGCAACCCATATGATTAAGTATGCTTTCATGATTTATATAAATATCATGTTATTATCTTACCGCATGGATTTTGGAGTCTAGACTCCCACTATTTTCAGCTTGTGGTATGGTTTGAGCCAAGGTTCCTCGTGTTATGATTTTAGATTTGGCATATGTTATAGGTAAGCTTCATCACGAGATGATGGTTCAACTTCATTGAAAAACAATGGAGAACATATGCATATTTTGAAAGTAGTATCTAGCACCAGTGTAGGTTCTTTGTCAGTCAATCACATGCCTTAAAACATGTGCCAACATAGGTATGATCATATTATTTGGGACCTCCCTTGTGAGCTTCCCGCCCCCAAAGGGCCTTCGGCTTGATATCCATATCGTGGTGGCGTCCTTAGTCTGGTAATTCTTTGGATAGCTCTGCCCACTTGAGTATGATAGTCGAGACCATGTAAGCTCTATCGTGGTGATGTCTATTATAAGACAGGTCTCCCATCACTACTACAAAAAGGGCCTTGAGAGGCAATTATATAACGACAATAATACAATACCGTTTTTAATATTTTAAAATATTAATTGAAAAATGAATATTGGCCAGTAAAAAATATCTTTTTACCAACAATAAAATAATTTATGACTAAAAATCACTAATTAAAATAAATTTTAATAATTTTATCCTCCCTCCAATTCTTTTCAAAATATTTAACTATTCCCTCCAAACTATTATTAAAAAATAAAAAATTAAGAAAACTTTCCCTCCCAATGTTTTTCTGGTTTAGCATCGATCTAATTGCATCTTGCTACCAGTTCTAATCGCAATTCTAATTGATTCAACCACCGGAGTCTTCCAATATCACGGGTAAGAAGACTGGAGTGGAGCTAATCACAGCAACTCTGTTTCTATCTGTATATGAATTTCGACCCTGGCATTTTATCTCTGTTTCTGTACCTCTCTTTTTATCTCTGTTTCGTTTGTATTGTGATTTTCAAACCTAGGTCGATGAATAACAACTCTAGCATGTTTTCGACTTTTCTGTAGCTGTTTCTATAAGTAGCCATCTTCCTCCATTTTGTCTCTTTTCTCTACCTCTTTCTATCTCTGCTTTATCTGTTTTGCAATTTCCAGCAACCATATCTATTGATCAGGTAAGGTTCTACCTTTGTTTTCATGTACACTTGAATTTAGTATATTATTTTTATCTTGTTACTTGAAACTCTTATCCTTGGCAAGAACAATTGTCAAAGTATTTTTTTTTGTTAAGGTACTATGTAGTTAAAGTGTTAGTGAAAATGCCACAAAGACTAGTTATTTTACATGTTGAGAATAAGTTTTCACATACTTATCAAGAGACTAAAGAAATTATTAATTGTGGAAGCTTTAGTGTATCAAACGCATGTTACTACTACTTTTTTCATATTTCCTTTGTGGCATAACATATGCTTGGTTTTCTACTTAACAATTTTGGATTTAGGGTCTCAGTATTTCAGTAACTTTTTTAGATATATCTAATGCTTTAGTTGTACTATTGACTAGGTTGAACACCTTATGTAGTTGTTGCTTTACAAGTTAATGTTGAAGCTAAATTTACGACGATAATGACATATATTCACCATCAATGACATGAGATTCAATTGGTAGAAGATAAAGATAGAAGGTTCATTGCTGGTAGATAATTTTCTTGTTTATGGTTCTTTGAGTTGGGTTGAAATTATTTGGTTAATATGTTGAGTAAAAATCTATTGTTCTTGCCACTAACAAAAGAATGGATCCTCTATGAGAATAGAGGAAGCTGAATAAGACAACACATCCAAATGAATAATTGTGAAGTAAAATTCCCTTAGTTAATGGCTAACTAATTTGTTGATTGTTAAATTAAAATTTCAAAATTAATTTTCTTAATCATAACTGTAGTTGGATTATTTTGAACTTAGAACAGATAAATTGAATTATTACATTTTAGGACAATCCAAGATAAGATAGCTTAGACATTTATCTTTTGTTAAGAAGGAAATACTCAATATATCATAAATACAACAAGATTAAACATTAAAATATTTTCACATACATGTGTTTTTTAGGAAATAATTTACATCACTTATAAAACTTTAATTTTTATGATGACAAACGTACAATATGCACATGTGTGTGTTATTCTCTAAGTAGGTGACCATGCATATGGATATCCTATAAATATATATATAGTTCCATATATGCAGCTATCATCAAACACCAAAAATTCACTTCTCTCTCTCTTCCTATTATCTGAAGTTCCTATTTGGAGGGACTTAAAAAGTATGTTCTTGATATATATTCTCCATTGAAGTGTTTAATTTGGGGGATTGATAGAGATAAAATGGGGAAGGAATTGTTTTTTTTATGTGGTGATTATTGCAATTTGGGTTTGCTGAATGATAATAATATCAAAGTTAGTGATGATGGATGGTGGCATGAATCCTTTTTGTTGAAACCCGACTTACAAGCCTATTTTACCACCCATCTCCATTGCTCCTTTGCTTTCTTCTTGAGAGGTATATAGCCACTTCTTCCTTCACTTGAGCTATAATTTTAAAACCTTCTTCTTCTTCAATAGCCTTCCATGCATCCCACTTTGCTCTATCCCTCATGTTGAACATCTGGAATGAGCACACTTGAGAAATATAAGAGTGGATGTAAGAACAAAAAATAGCTCTTTGAGGAATGAAAGCGAAAGTAATTTAACTTTTAAATTTTCCCAATAGAATAACACCACACCATATTTAGAAATAATTCAACTTTAAAATTTTTATTTTATCCTTAATGAGATGATTACATGTCTTACAAATTTCTATGACATGCTTTTATTCACTATCGATTTCTCTTTTCATGTAGGTTTCAAGATATTATTCATCTTGTTCTCTCAGTCTTTCTCATCAAAGTAATCTGATTAACAGGTACCAAAACTTGAGTTTAAATCTATTTATGATTTATGAGTTTTAAATATGGCTATTTTTTCCAAAATAAAGTTTGTATTTTTGCTAAATCGTTTGTATGATCTTTGGCTATTTGTTAGTGCGAGTTTGTTTCTCCTTTGTTTAATTTCATTTTCACCTCTTGTTTTACTTGCGAATGTTAGAAAAGTATCAAGTTTATTCACTTTTTGGCGGTATAATCTATATTTAGTTCAGTAACAATTATGAAATATGGCATAGTTGTTATATTTCTATTTTCGATATAACGCAGAAAACACAAGTGTCCACTAAGTATCTAAAAATGCACATGTTACGCCGACACCTTTTCTCCGCTGTATTTTTTAATGTGACATTTGACTTCGTCTTCTTGAAGTTGCAGAGAAAGTAACAAAATCCTTGAAGTTCCATGGACATTAATAGGAGAATTGGATGGTGTATTAGACTTAGTAAAAGAATATTTAAGTCAGTTAGGGATTTTTAAATGTTGCATTTTCAAAAACATGAGGAGGTACAATTCCATGTCCTTATGGAATGTGTGCTACATTATGAAGTAAATTGGTCAACGACATATGATCATCTTGTATTTAATGGTATTATAACATCATATGATGTAATTTTCCATGTGGGGATTATCTCGATAATGGAAATAAATTTCAAAATAGTAAACGGACAAGAAGCCTTAGGGTGACTTTGTGTGCCAGAAGAATATTATGATGCTTTTGTAGATTGTACCCAGTTCTCAAATAATAACATTAGCGATGGAGGAGATATAAGAGCCAACCTTGAAGAAAACACTCATAATTCATCAGCACTTATCCAGAGTTGATAAAGTTTAGACAACTCATGAAAGATGCAAAGAGGAATTATATCTGGATGCAAGGAAGGCTGTAAGCTTTCATTTTCCCATATTTACCACATAAAGGATATTTAGAGATGATAAAATTAATCCTTTAGCACTTTTTCTTGGTCTATTGAAGGATGCTGCCTTTCTGAAAGAATAAATTTTCTTTTAATTTATGATTATGACCAACGGTTTGAGGGCTTGGGCTTAAAGTATATTAGATTCATACTTTGTCTCAATGATTTGTGGCACTTTTTTGGATAGTTTGCTTTGATGAAGAGGCCCGATGAATGTGCTTGGTTTGTGGGGTTTCTACATGGAAAAATAAAGAAAAAAAAGATTGACCAAGGTATTATGGTACTCCTCTAAAATCAAGATTGCAAAAGGAGCTATTCATGTCTTCAAAACTTCTAATCTAATGCGATGGCATCATGAAGAACAAAATAAAGATGGGTTTTAGACATCTTGCAAATCACAGCTTGGAAACATTGATATATGAGATATTCAAAATTTTCTAGTGATCCTCATGCGTTCTCCTAGGGTTAGCTTTTGATGGATTTAATCCATTTAGTATGATGTGATGCATTTGATACATGGCGATATTTTAATGCCTATAATATTCCACCGTGGTTGTGCATGAAGCAAGAGTTATTCATTCTATCCTTACTCATTCCTGGTGCGAAAGGGGCTGAAATAATATTAATGTATTTTAGAACCTTTAATAGAAGAACTGAGGTGGTTATGGGATATAGGGATACGGAGCTTATAGATGTATTGTCTAATGAGACATTTCAAATATTAGCATCTAATCCATGGACTATAAATAATTTTCCATCCTTATTGTATATCTATACGTTCAGTGTACTCATGGCCAATATGCATGCCCTTCTTGTAACATAGAGACTCGATCTAGAAGGCTCAAACATGGAAGAAAGTTTTGCTTTGTGGGCCATCGGCGGAAGGCTGGTTACAAATATCGAAATGATGCAAGATCATTTGATGGGACTAAAGAATCAAGATATACACTCAATCCCTGACAGTCTCTGGAGTTTTAAATCAAGTTAGAGACATAAAATTTACTCTCAAAAGGTCATGTGATAAGGTAAGTGCGGGTTATAGAAAAAAATGGAAAAATAGGAGCATTTTTTCAATCTTCATATTGGAAGTATAACTTGATTCATCATAATCTTGATGTGATGCACATAGAAAAAAATTATGTGATAACTTGATTTATACATTGTTGGATCTTGGTAAAAAGTCAAAAGAAAACATAGAAGCTCGGCGGACTTTAAGGATATAGAGAAATAATACCCAAGTGGGGCCACAACATCGGAGCAGTGGGAGGACATATCTTCCTCCTACTTATTTCTCACAATGTCTCGGGTAGAAAACGAGATGTTTTATGAAGTACTACAAAATGCCAAGTTTCCACATGACCATGCTTCTAATATTGCTCATTGCATTCGAAAACAAAGAGTAATCGGTAAAAACTCATAATTTGTCATGTTATAATGCAAGAACTACTTTCTATTGCATTGTGGAATTCAACAGATAAAATGGTGAGTTTTGTTGTAATTGAACTATGCACATTCTTTCGGGTTCTTTGTGGAAAAATGCTTAAAATAGAAGAGTTAGCGTTACTTGAAGAAAAATTTCCCTAACACATTCTAATATGGAGAAAATCTTTCTCCCATCATTCTTTACTATTATGGTACACTTGGTTATTCACTTGGCAGCGAGGCAAAAATCGTGAGGCCTTTACATCATCAATTGGATGTGCCCAATTGAGAGGTATGAAAAATAACTTTGAATTTAATTTTACATATTGAGTTATTAACCATAAAAAAATTAGACTAATAGAATTACTATATTTCATAGGTACATGACACTTTTAAATCATATGTTCGTAATCATGCATGCCCAGAAGGTTCAATAGAAGAAACATACATAGAAAATGAGTGTTTAGCTGTTTTGCACATGTTATCTGGAAGGTGGAGATTCAAGGTCATATTGGTCTAGAAAAAAGTAATGATGAGATTGAGAATCGGAATGCGACGGGGGGAAGGTTGTCTATTCCCTATTGTTGGGGAGCCTATTGGCATTATACATGTATTTGAGTTGGATGATAAAACATGGTTGCAAGCACATCGATATGTTCTTTTCAATTGCGAATCGAGGTGGTTGAGAACATAAAATGTGGAGTGGTATATCATTTTTAAATGTGTGTGTTACTTTGATAACAAAATTTATATATTTGAGTTATATGATAGTGAAAATATTCTTCTTTGAAATCAGAGATTACATTGTAGAATCGTCTTACACAACATCAACTTGATCGTTTGCATTTTGATACATTTAATGAGTAGTTCAAGGAGCAAGTAAGTAGTAGGATTAAGTCAATAGTTTAAGTGATTTTCCTTGTACTTATATTGGCATTGAGTTACATATTTCTATTTGGTTAGGTGATAGAGTTGGAGGACACATCTAACATCCCAAAGGATGTTCAGTTCCTTTCCAAAGGGCCAACATACGGTGCATGAAGATTTAAGGAGTTCAATGTAAATAATGGGTATAGATTTCAAACAAAACAGTGTGAAGAGTTCATGAAAACACAAAATAATTGGTGTTATGGTCATTTCAATGACTGAAAGTTATGGAAGTACAAGCGGCTTCGGTGTGAAGAGTTCATGGAGACACAAAATAGTGGTGTTATGCTCATTTCAATGATTGAAAGTTATGCAAGTACAAGCGATAATGCTCCTAAGTATGCAAATATCACCTATTATGGGTGATTGAATGATATTCTAGAGTTAAACTACTACAAAGAATTTAAGGTTGTCTTATTTAAATGTGATTGGGTCGATGTAACCATAGGTTCAGGAGTTAAGGAAGATGAATTAGGTTTCACACTCTTGGACTTCTTACATCTAATAGAATCCGGTGATCGAGGAAGTCATGAGCTTTTTATTTTTGCAAACCAAGCACAACAAGTAATATTTGTGAAAGATCCTAAAGATCATGAATGATTTTTCCTTAAGGTAATTAAACCTCGAGACATTTTAATATGGGAGAGGAAAATAGTATGCAATTTGTGAGTCCTCAATGCGGAGTGTTGCCAGCGACTTATATTTGTATTAGAAAATATTTGGCGATACGGAATACGAGTGTAACTGGCGGGTAAGTGGTGATAGAAATTGATGTGCCACATTCTCAAAATCCTCAAATGAAGGTGTTATGTTCATGGAGAAATGACAATGAAAATTAAGAGATTCTTAATAAAGTCGGGTTTTAGTTATAAACTATTTAATATTTTTGTCTTATTGAAATACTTATTCGAATTTGGTATTTTATTATTTAGAAAAATGAATAAAATATTATTTTTACTTTCAACTTAAGTCATATTTTATAGAATATGTATGTTAGTTAGCTATGAATTATCCATATGTATTTTTTGGTTATTTATTCAATATTTGAATTCTCTAGACTTGCTTTTACTTATATTTCGTTGTTGTTGTTGCCCTTAGATTGTGGGATACTGATGTGATCTTATCATTGGAATTTGAGTAATTACTTATTTTCTAGTGCTTAAATACCTCATAGCTTGTGAAGTATGCTGCAACACGTCTTCCATAACTACTTCATTTTGAGAAGGAACTAAGTGAACCAAAGGAGTTTGGATCTGGTGCAACTGAACAACGTGATGATGAAATTGTACAACCTTATCTGGAGCAATTGATGTATGGTCAAAACATTTCTCAAAATCAAACACATGATGGTGAATCTAATGAATTGAGAAATATTGGCAATGAAAGAGCAATAAATGATGAATCGGGTAACACTAATGGATTAGTTTTATCTTGAAGCTGCCTCTATGTTTCCAATGCTATTGTTACATCGGTGCAAAAAAAAGAAGGCACTCTTTGCTTCTCTGGGTTCTTAAGGAAGATCAAGGGTTATGTTTGGTTCTATAGATCATTGGTGTAAAGGTAACAACTTTTTCTACTTTGAGATCTTTGTCTATTGGATTTTCACGCATCGATTTTCTAATCTTACTTTTGTATGAAGTCATTCTATTCTTGATATTTTTCCCATTTAGAATAAATTTAAACTAGTCTTCCTTTTAAATTAATTTTTTTTTCCTTTTATGATTCTTAATTTCTTTGCATGGAAAAGGGAAGTATTTTATTCTTTATGGTCCCTATTCTATCTATTGCAATGTGCTTTACTAGAATGGTTGTTATGTGATGTTTAGCTGCCCCAATTTAGTGTCTTTGTTAATATCTAAACTTCAACTAATTTAACTTGAAACTTTAATACTCCTAATTTAGATAGGACCAACTACTTTGTTTCATTAAAATCATTAAAAAAGTACATTACAAGACATAATTGTGGAAATGCTACAACATTAGATATACGCTATGCTGGAAATGTATTCTGGGGAATTGAACAGGTGAATTGTCTGTAAATTTATCATTTTGGTTCTCAAACTATAGGACTTTGTAATGGACTTATGTGTTGGTGTATTTAAGAACTGTCTCCACGGGTATAAAAGTAAGTGGTCCGACACAAGTTCAAGTCACTAACTCCTTTTGAGATAAGTTGAAAACCAAGTTGGTTATATAAGGAGAGAGGATCTGAGATAGAGCACTAGATTAAAAACACCTGCTGCAGATTCTTGAGATTTCCTATTATAGAAGGATTCTTCCTAAAAAATGATTCCCACCATGAAGGCAATGGTAGTGTTCTTCAATATTTTGATTGAATCCAAGAAGACCAAACCTATCATCCTACGCACAAATTGGCTTTGTTGCAGCTTCTGGTTCTTGGGCTAGTGAGAATGAACTTGAACGAGATGAAATAATGTGAGCATGAACAAAATCTTGAAAACCCACCCTTCAGAATCTTTATTTTGAAACCAATGTGTGAGCTTAGTAAAAGCACAGAGAGAAAAATGTCTAAACAAAATTTATAACCGTTGGTCAAGTTAACAAAAACCTAAGGATTTTCTCTACTAGGTTATACTTGGTCAAGACAAGGACTTTTGAGATCCAAGAATGATATTTGGAAAGTTATGATACCTTATAGGAGAATCAAATACATAGATTAACTAATGTTTAGTTTATGACTTCAACTAACTAATGACCTTTGAATCTTTTCTATATTAGGTACTTTAGAAGAAAGGATGGTTTGTGGACCCATTACTAAAGATATTTGGAAGTTGCCTCTAGGAAAGACAGACATTACTAAAAGATATTTGGAAGTTGCCTCTAGGAAAGACAGTTGCTGTCTCGTTCAATAGTCACAACCAAGCCATTAGAAAAGATGGTGTCAAGCTTGCAAGCTTTCTAGGAATTATCGTTAAAACTCCAGAACTGACATTGTTCCACATAAATGATTGGAGAAGCTTTGACAAAAATGAAAAAAAGAAATTGGTAGAGTTTGTGAGGGTATGGAGTTATTATTATCTTATAATACATGAATCTTTTAAGAAGTTATTTGCATTTTACAGGATATTATCTTATAAATATTTGTTTTTTTTTTCCAGAAGAAGTTTACTATCCCTGAACATGGAGAAGAGTTTATTATAAAGTCATTAGGAACGAAATGGAAAGATTATAAATGTGACTTAAAAAGTATTTATATGAAAAAATTTAATACCAAAGATGTGTTGTTGAAGAATAAACTGAATCGTATACCAAGAGATTAGTGGACTGATCTGGTCTCCTAGTGGGTTTCAGAAAAAGCTAAGGTATCATCAATTTAATTTAGAAGTCTTAATAACCCATACTAAAAAACAAAATGTATATTTATATATAAAGTATAAGATGTTTTTTATATTTTAATGACAGCGATGTAGCCAAACAAACAGAAATAATAGGGCCAAGAAAAAGATGCCACACATGGGAGGATCGAAAAAGTATTGCCACCTTGATGGATGAGAAGGTATTCGTTTAGACATTAAAACTTATAATATTTTATAACTCCTATTGTCACGCTTCCTTGATATCAACTAATGTATCAGGCTAAAAATCGGATTGAGCCTACATGAGCACAAGTTTTTATATTAACTCATAAACCATGTAAGGATGGTAGACCATTGGATGAAGAGTCGGCAAATACAATTGTAAGATTTTTCTTCTTTAATTTTTTGATAAAATGGGATAAAATTTATTCCTTACTTAGGATTTTATTCCTTATTCCTTATAATATTTGAAGTAATTTTCTTGAAGTAAGTTTTAGAAAGAAAACATCATGTTCTAAAATTTTTAAATAATTTTTTATCAATCATCACTAATCCTATTTTTTTTTATTACGTCTTCGATCATTTTTTTCATTATTATTAATTTATATTTGGTTAATTAATTGAACAGGACATGATCAATGAAAAATTGAGTAATAGTGAGGGATAAAATGAGAAACCTCCTCGCTCTGTTTCTTGGGAAGGAGATGTGTATTCCCAATTGTTAGGAAATGAAAAAACTGGTTATGTACGTGGTTTAGGACTTGGTCCAACTCCTTCTATACAATGGGGT
>JACEIK010002873.1:22941-35024 GCA_018107945.1 Datura stramonium
ATATATATATAGGCCTTGTCTTGTTTAAATCATTTCCAAAAGAGAGGAACGACCAGAGAGGTTAGGGAACGAAGAAAATCAAGTGAAATTCCTCCGTTTACGTTATGAAACGCCGCCCAAATTTAAATTAACTTCGGGTATTGAAGTTTAAGGCTGCAGGGAGCATTGCTACGGAGTTATTTTCACGAAATTCATCCGAAAAATCGTAATCCTGTCGAGCCAAAGACGTTGGAATTGCTCCAAACTAATTTCTATACGATCACAGGCTTCAAGTAAGCATTTCTCCCTTCTGGACTTTCGAGAAATTACGAGTTCTCGACCATGTTCAGTTAAGTTGAAATATAGTTAATATTTATATATAAAGTTATCGTTTTGCCGAATTTAGTACTGAAACTAGTCATATTCCCCCAGTAATACAATTGCAGTTGAAAAGAACAGTTGAATACAGATTGAAACTTACCAGTTAATCAGTAATCGGCGAACGAGGTATGTTAAGACAGTTTCATTCGGCAAGTTAGTTTCTTTAGCATGATAACTTAGTTTGAATCCTAGTAAGAATACCAGAAGCATGTTTATTGTGATTAGTTATTGATATTAGCTGAAACTTGTATTCCATATTAGTCTGGGAAGGATTATGCTTGTATAGCCTTCATGACCGACCCCAGGGTTATTAGCTGTGTCGACGCCCGCTAGGGGCAAGATGACGTTGCTCTACAGAGCGGTATGCCGTCCATGAGGGACGAAGATGGGGTCGCAGGTCCTCATACAGTCCATTCCATGGGTGGGCTATTATATGTCATGGTTGACTCTAAGCACCCCCGTCGGACCTGGTGCCCGAGGTGCAGATATTAGGAGTCCACTGGACTCATACAAAACTACAGTCAGGGGCCGAGTGGGTTCAGTTGCAGACCCAGGGGACTGATAGGACGACTATAGCTATTAGTTGACCCAGTGCGACCTTGATAAGGGTATATAGACTGAAGTGTACTCACCAGGGCTTATGGGGGCCCCAGGTGGGTAATTGTGTGCTGGTTGTACCTTCCGGCTTATGGGGGCCAGGTAAGGTTTTTGTTTACTTTAGTTATTAATAAATTAGATAGTAAGAAGTTCTATTACTCAGGTATGATCTCTATCCCTTCATTTTAGTTATTCTCGGTTCTATCTCTTTATTTCAGTCATTTGCAGTTATCACCTTACATATTCAGTACATATCATACTAACGCCCTTTCTGGGGCATTGCATTACCTGCCTGCAGGTACGAATAGACGAGGAGCAGGTCCCTCTTAGCCTCCAACCAGGATTAGCAGGAGAGTCGGCTCCTTTCTTCTGGAGCTTATAGAAGAAGGTTTACTCTTTTTTTGATTGTACAGTTTATGGGTAGGTTGGGGCCCTGTCCCGACCATCATATTACTCTCAGAGGCTTGCAGATTGTTTCTATTTCCCTGTGGTTAGCGTTTTTTGGCTGTGTGGGGCCCATATGTGTTTTAGTTTACGTGTTGGCCGTGTGGGGCCTTATTTAGCTAGCAAATTAGTGGCCTTGTCGGCCATAGTTTAGCTTAGCACTGGTTTTACTTTACAGTCATAACTAGATATCATGGTGGTCTTATTGTCCCGCATAGGATTCCCTGTTATTAGTTATTTTCCTTTACAGGTGGTTATAAGGCCTTGTCGGCCGGAGGTTATATTTACAACCGAGATATAACCCGTTGTTTTCTTGATTTGGGAAGTAAGCCTGCACCAAGAGTGCACAGGCCTAGTTAATTCAATTTAGATCCTAGTAGGGCACCAGGTGCCAATCATGCCTCCCAAGGTGGGGCGTGACAAACTTGGTATCAGAGCAGGTCGTATCCCAGGGAGTCTGTAAACCGTGCTAAGTAGAGTCTTGTCTATGGATGTGTTGTGTACCACATTCTATAGGCAGGAGGCTGTGAGGCATGATAGGATGGTTACTCTTTCTTCTTATCCAGTCGTGCTATAGAGTTGTACAACATAGGGTTGAGTCCCTAAGCTTACCATATTCTTTTATCTACAGAGAAATGGAAGACCCGCGACACACCACGACTGGTAAGAGATTGGATGTTGCAGCAAGGGAAGGCACTAGTAGGGTGCTTCAGTCAGAGTCAGCCCGATTTGAGGGAGACAGTGAGACTTCATCTCGGTCTCCCCAGCACTCTCCACCACGCCAGGAGCCGCTTAGAGCGGCAAATGTGACGACACCGCCTCCAGCAGTCTCTATACCTGTACCATCGGATCAGGAGGTTAGGAGTGTTGTTGTTATGCTAGTTCAGATGATGGTTGCACAACGTCAGCTAGTGACACCCACAGTCGCAGGTCCTCAGGAGGACCTGATAGTTCGAGGGTCCAGGAGTTTCTCGCACAGAGTCCCCGGCAGTTCACAGGGACGGATCGGGCAGAGGACCCTCAAGATTTCTTGGATCAAATGCAGCGGATTTTCAGGGTGATGCATGCCACACCTGTAGAGTCGGTTAAGTAAGCGGTATTCCGACTATGGGACATCGCAGTACTGTGGTACGAGAGTTGGGAGAGGTCTCGAGGGTGAGGTGTTCCCCTCCGACTTGGCCCAGCTTTTCAGAGGATTTTTTGGATCACTACCTACCATGAGAAATTCGACAGACCCGGGTTGATCAATTTCTACATCTAGAGCAGGGGTCGATGAGTGTCCGGGAGTACGCTATGAGGTTCGACTCTTTGGCCCGGTATGCACCAGCTTTTGTAGATACCATGCCGGCTAGGGTGCACCGGTTTATTATGGGTCTGAATTCAGAATATGTGGAGACTTGTATTACGACCACTTTGTGAGAGGATATGGATATTGCTCGTGTTCAGGCTTTTGCTCAAAATATTAAAGGGATCAGATAGCGGCAACGGGAGATAAGAACGGAAAATCAGGAGCAGCGCCGCCAGGCCAGACCTAGTGACATGCAGGCGGAGTCCCAGGGTAGACCCAGGCCACGATTTTCAGATAGACCACCCAGACCCCCACCCCCACCACAACAACAGGGGAGTGGATTTGGTCGTCGGGGGCAGTTAGGGCCCGGCGGGAGCTCACGATCAGCAGGTTCACAACAGTAGAGAGGAGCGGAGTGGAGTAGATTTACTGTACCACTTTGCCCTATCTGTAACCGATGTCACTCCGGGGCATATAGGTATGGTTCCACAACATGTTATACCTGTGGACAGGAGGGTCATCATATGAGAGATTGTCCAACCAAGGGTCAGAGTGATCGGGACCGACATGATAGATCTTTAGTAAGGTCACGTGCCCCAGCATCTCCATCAGGGCGTAGGCCCTCAGCTCCAGCCGATAGAGGCCGAGGCAGACCAGGGGCCTCTAGCTCAGGTACCGGTCCAGATCGCACTTATACTTTATTGAGACGACAAGAGTCAGAGTTGTCGCCGGATGTGGTGACAGGTATGCTGGACATTTGCTCTCATTTTGTTTATGCATTGATAGATTTAGGATCCACCTTGTCTTATGTTACATTGTTAGTGGCTCGGAAGTTCGATATCACGCCGAAATTACTTCAGCGACCTTTTTTAGTGCCTACACCCGTCGGTGATTCCATCATAGCTAAGAGGGTCTACCGAGGGTGCACAGTAGAAGTTGTTGGTCGTCAGACTTTAGCATATTTGATAGAACTAGAAATGATTGATTTTGATGCAATTATGGGTATGGATTGGTTGGCGCCATGCTATGCCAATGTTGGATGTTAGACCAAGACTTTCCGATTCCACTTTCTGGGGAGGTTGTACGGGAGTGGAAAGGTAGTGCAGCCACGCCAAAAGGTAGGTTTATTTTCTATCTTGGGGTGAGAAAATTGATAGGAAGGATGTATTTATCATATTGTCAGGGTTCAGGATGTCCAAGAAAAATCTCCAAATCTATAAGCACTATATATGTTTTGGGAGTAGTATCGAACACCGAGTAGGTTCGGGGCCTAGGTTCTGCCCCAAATCTCATAAACTACGTGTTGCCGTAGGTATGTTGGGACCTCCTTTGTGACTGTCCTCGGCCCAATTGGCCCTTTTCATGGTGATATCACACTTTCATGGTCCTACCCTTGGTAAGGTATGGATACCCTCCCGACTAGGGTTACAAGTCGGGCTTCATGTGTGCTCATATGGGGTATGTCGGTTAAGAGAATATCCCACTGTTCCTCATGATTTATGCATGTCTATGATTATGTATATTGGCTCAAGTTATGTTCTATACGGCTTTTCTCTCATGATTATGATTTCGATTGTATTACGAATGTCTTGAAAACCTTGAGCCATATGATATGTTATGATATTTATGATATGAGCATGATGTCCTACTCTTATGTTGTTTTATGAGCTATCGCACATTTTAATATCCATTTTACTTATCTTTCATACTCGTTACATTCCACATACTGACCACATACTTTCTATGTTGTATCGTCTTATGATACAAGTTCTGGCACTCAGGCTCATCCTTATATCTAGATCATATCAGAGTGCACTTTCAGCTTATTGGTGAGCCCTCATGTTCTGAGGGCCGTTTGACAGACATTCATGCTACTTTTATTCTTCAGTACTTGTCCGGATTAGTTGGGGTGTTGTCCCCTCAACCCATCGTATGTAATAGAGGCTTTCATATAATATGTAGTACTCAACTTGCGTGTATGTCTAGAGATTTCCTTATGTTACGATATGTTATGATTATGTTTACATTTCCGCTATGCCTTGTGATAAGTCTTTTTCTTATAATGAATGAAGTTAGATGTATGCTTATGCCATGGGTCGACTTGAGCCCTCTCAGGGTCCCTTGTCCCGTGTCGCGATCCGGGCCTCTATTCGAGTTGTGACACCTCAGTAGATTGTCTATGGGGAGTGTTGCTCATGTTGAGGATGATAAGAAAGAGCTGGTTAGAGATGTTCACATATTGGTTCGATTAGGAGTTCATTTGGTTGACTCAGCGGAAGGTGGAGTTGTAGTCCAGAGTGGGTCAGAATCCTCCATGATGATGGAGGTTAAGTCAGAACTGGATGAAGACCCAATTTTACTTAAGCTAAAGGAAGCGGTCCTAAGGAAAAAGGTGGAAGCTTTCTCCAAAGGGGGAGATAGTGTGATTTGTTATTTAGGCAGGTTGTGTGTTCCTGATGTAGAAGATTTGAGGCAGTGGATACTAACAGAAGCTCATAGCACCAGGTACTCTATCTACCCAAGTGCCACCAAAATGTACCGTGATCTACGAAAAGTCTACTGGTGAAATGGCATGAAGAAGGACATTGCAGAATTTGTGGCTGAGTGTCCAAACTGCCAACAGACCAAGGTTGAACATCAGAGACCTAGGGGTGTGACTCAGGATATTAGCACTCCTACTTGAAAGTGGGAAGAAGTGAACATAGATTTCATTACAATTCTACCTCGTATGCGCTAATAGCATGACTTAATCTAGGTGATTGTAGACCGGATGACTAAGTTAGCACATTTTCTACCAGTTAAGACCACAGATTTAGCAAAAGATTATGCTAGACTATACATACGGGAGTTAGTTAGACTACATGGAGTCCCCTTGTCCATCATTTCAGATAGGGGTACTCAGTTTACCTCGCACTTGTGGAAGTCATTTAAGAAGGGACTGGGTACTCAGATTAAGCCCAACACAACTTTCTACCCCCAGACAGATGGCCAGGCTGAGCAGACTATTCAGACTCGAGAGGATATGCTGAGGGCTTGCGTGATTGATTTCAAGGGAAGTTGGTATGATCACCTACCTCTCATAGAGTTTGCATACAACAACAGTTACCACTCCAACGTTCAAATGGACCTATTCGAGGCATTATATGGTAGGAAGTGTAGGTATCCTATAGGGTAGTTTGAGGTTGGTGAAGCTACCTTAATGGGACCTAATTTAGAAAATAAGGTCATGCAGAAGGTTCAGCTTAACAGGGAACGACTGAAAACAACCCAAAGGTAATAGAAATTGTATGCAGATGTAAGGACAAGGGAGTCGGAGTTTGTTGTGGATGATTGAGTATATCTGAAAATTTCACTTATGAAAGGAGTGATGAGGTTCAGGAAGAAAGAAAAGCTCACTCCTAGATATGTTGGCCCTTACAGAATCCTGAGACGCATTGCAATGTGTCTTATGAGCTGGATTTACCTATGGAGTTAGCATCAGTGCGTCTAGTCTTCCATATGTTGTTGTTGAAGAAATGCATCGGTGACCTGACCTCAGTTATGCCTTTAGAGAGCATTGGTATAAAGGATAGTCTCTCTTACAAAGAGGTTCCAGTTGATCCTAGACCATCAGGTTCGTAAGCTGAGGAACAAGGAAGTCGCTTCATCAAAAGTTTTATGAAGTAACAACTAGTTGAGGGAGCTACATGGAAGGTCGAAGCTGATATCATGGCTAGATACTCTCACCTATTCCCCTCCAACTCAACTTCAACATTAGGTACTAAATTCCTCCTCAATACTCTATTCAGTTCCATACTCGTCAGCTCTATTCATGTTTTTAGTGTGCACCCTATTTGTATGAATTCAGTTAGTATATCTATCTCAGTTCATAGTCTTTAGTTCAGGATTGCAGCTCTTTCCTCAGTTTTTCCGACTCACTTAGCCTTCATTCAAGGAAAAATGTTTCTAAAGGGGAGATATTGTAACACCCCAAAAGTTTCTTAGACTAAACCCCAGACTTAAAATAAAAAAATCAGAAAGAAATCATAAAATTTTTGCCTCAGAACGACTCAACCGATGAGTCATTGTCAAGAACAACGACCCATCAGAATAGTCATTGTAAGCTTCTGTAAATTTTCTCTTAGGTACCAACGAGCATAGAATGACTCGTTGCATGAAGTAGCGAGTCGTTCTATCGCCCATTTTAACCTAGTCCAGAAATTTGTCAAATCCTTCTTCCAAACAACGAGCCATACGATGAGTAGTTGAGGGATGTAACGACTCATCCTATGAAGCCGTTTAATGAAATCCAGAAGGCGCTAAAGTCACCCCAGTGACAATGGATGGAAACAATGACCCGCTGTTTTAGATAAGGAATCGTTATGTCCGTCCATTGGGAGAAGATCCAGAATCTGTTCAAACTTCCTCCAGTGACAACGAGTGAAACCAACGATCCGTTGGTTCATCTAACGGGTCATCGTTTTCATCCGTTGGAAAAGTCCAGAAGCTGGATTTTTAGACTTAGGACCAACGACTGGTCCCAACGAGTCGTGGTCACAACCAAAAACTTGTTGTGTGACTCGTTGGATCCTGATGGGCAGTTTTTAAGACTTTTTTCTAGGGGCATTTTTGTAACTTTTCGTTATTTTAGTTCCTAAACCACATCATTTTGAAAATATTTACAAAGAATTTAGAGGGGTAAATAGTTCTTCTCCCTTATTCTTCACTTAGACTTTCAGAATATTTGTCGTAGACTTTAGAGCTTCTCTCTCAAGCCAAGAACTAGGGCTTTCAATTCTCCTCAAAATTTTCGAGCTACTTCTCCAAAATTTCTTCTTCAAGTATGTGGGATTTCAATAAGGGTTATCCTTTCACCCTTGTGTCCCAAAAGCTTTTAAAAACGTTGACATCTTAGTCCTATAGAAAAATCACGTCTTAAAGTTTTCGTTCAGTTATGAGTTCCCTTATTACTTCAATATTCTCAAGTCTCCTGCGATTTCTAGTATGTGATATTCATGGTTTTATAATTCAGTTACAAATGATATTTCATGACAGATTTTCACATGATTCAAGTTCAGTTATATATATATATATATATATGTTTCACATNGTTTCACATCTATATGGAATTGAGTTTAGCATGAATTCATATTTCAGTCTTTGTGATTCTATCGTGATTTCAGGATACAGATGTTGATAGCATAATCAGTATTTTCAGTTCTTTAGGCTCTCAAAATACTATCAGATAAAGTTTCTGACTTATCTTTAAGAATACTAGTTTTTGAGTTATTAATAAATTATTAGTAAACTTATCAATTGAGAGTAGTTCTTAGCACCGAGCTGGTCCAGGGTTCAGCGCACCTAGGACCCATAACTACGTGTCATCATAGGTTATTATCCCGAATGGGCATCAATTTTAGTGATCATATTATCCATGACTTTATACCATGACAAGGTATATTGGGTCCTACCGATGGGGTGTATATATTGAACTCCACGTTTAGCTCATGTGGTTATATATCGCTTAATATGCTCTCCCATCATTCAGTACAGTTACAGTCTCAGTCACAGTTATAGAATTAGTTTTTAATACATGTACATGACCGTTAAATCAGTTTTTACTTTACTTTATTACGTATTTTCGCACTACTACTTCACATCAATATTTATGTATCTTAGTAAATGTCATGGTACTTCAGTTCAGTTATGCATTTCAGTACAACTTATCATACTATTAGTATGTTCTATATATTTCAGTTGCATATCTCATATACTTAGTACATTCAAAGTACTGACCGCATACTTCTTGTGCTATATCGTTTTATGATGTAGGCTCAGGCTCAGCAGCGGGGTTAACTTCTCCTTCAGACTTATTGCAGCAGAGTGCTATTGGTGAGTCCTCATCTTCCGAGGACCAGAGTCTTCATTCAGTATTGTCATTTTCAGTTTTTCAAACATTAAAGTTAGCTGGGGGTGGGGGGGTTGTCCCAGCAACTCATCAGTTTTCTTTTAGAAGGCTTTCAGACAAAGTATGTTAGTTTCAGCTCGAGTTTCAGAGTTTGATTAAATTTTGATATCTTATCAGATATTCTTTACTTACAAAAGTATTTGGTTATTGTCTATAAACAGCTTCCGCTTAAGATTCTTTTACAGTAGTTTAGTCATAATACAATTATATTATGCTATGGGTTAGTTTGGAGCAATTCGTGGTACTAAGCACCATGTCACATCCAAGGTGTAGACCTGGATCGTGAAAACACCTTATAGTTAATTTCAGAAGTTGGTCTGTCAGCTGCAAAACCAACATGCACACCTATTGACATCAATGCCAAGCTTACCACAAAACAGTATGACAAGCATCTTAACAAAGTCAATAGCTCAAAGAATGATCCTTTGACAAATCAAGCTGCATATCAAAGATTAATTGAAAACTTACTCTATCTAACAATGACCGGACCATACATCTCATTTGCAGTTCAAACTTTGAGCCAATTTCTTCAAGAACCATAGGAATCACATATGCAAGCAACCCTTAGAATTATAAGGGATGTGAAAAACAAACCAGGACAAGGAATTCTCCTCTCCAGTAACTCTAACAAAGTTATCATTGCCTATTGTGATGCTGACTGAGTAGTATGTCCTATTACAAGAAGGCTAGTCACTGGTTTTATGATAAAGTTGGGAGACTCACTTATTTCATGAAAAGAAAAAAAAAACAGACAACAGTTTCTAGAAGTTTTGCTAAAGGAGAATACAAGGGTCTAGCTACAATTGTGTCAGAACTGGTATAGTGACTAGGTTTGCTTAAAGAAGTTGAAGCTGAGATTGAACTTCATGTGAACATCTTTTGTTACTGCAAAGTAGCTTTGCAAATTGTTTCAATCTAGTTTACCACGAGAGAACCAGAGCATATCAAAATCAATTACCACTTCATAAGAGAGAAACTGCAACAAGACATCATCACAACCAACTACATATCAACAAAAGAGCAACTAGCAAATGTACTTACAAAAGAATTGAGTAGAGTACAACATGAATACCTTCTGTCCAAGCTAGGAATGTTGAATATTTTTCTCCCTCCTAGATTGAGGGGGAGTGTTCAGAGCTAAAAGAATTAGTAAAGGTAAAGTAGCATTTTCCCTCTAAAGGTTGTCAATGATATAAACAGCCAATGAGCTGTTAGTTTAAAGTTAGTTATAGGATTAGTAACTAACTTAGTTGAGCCTATAAAGTGAGTCATAAACATGAGAAGAATATAAAAAAATAAGATTAATATTCTGTCATTTTTGTCATCTTCTACTTCTTCTTCTATATGAGTTACAGGATCTATTCCTAAATTTACTCTTAATCTCAGAAGATTACATTTATTATTCGTGTATATAATTTAAATCATTGTACGAAAGAGCTTAATTATGGTGTACTTCGCACTATCGCGGTTGATATATCTCTTTTTTAAGGTACTTTAATGTAAAATCACCCTTCTAACAAATAAACTTTGCATGTATAATGGATTGTATTAGGAACTTTCTCATGAGAAGTACAATTTTATTTTTATATTTTTGCATGTTGTAAGTCTCTCCGTATGTATTACCTATACTTATTTGATTGCTACAACTTCCACAAGGTGTTAGCTAGGTCTGTGATCTCTCTTCATTCTTAAGTTCAACTTATTTTAATAGGTATATATATATATTACAGCAAGAATCTGTAACTTGTCTCATCATTTCCATGTTCTTCATGGACTGAATCATACATATAATGTATGCTAGTATAATTTATTAACAATAGTCTAAGTCAAAATAATAGTATTTCAATAACTCTCGAACAAAGAGAGAGAGAGAGAAATAATACTAGATGATTTCTTTTCATTTTTCTTACCTCAGCGAATAAAGTACTTCTATGATATTTATTGGTGGTGAAAAGTGACATATATTTTGTAAAATTAATTGAAATGCGCACAAACTGATCTGAACACCACAATTATAAATAAAATTCAAACAAAAAAATAATATCTCAGTGGGCACACAAATCTTCCTATCTTCAACTAACCCATATAAAAAATCCATGCCAAGAAATAGATTAAATTAGAAAAACCACACTTGAAATTTCTAACAACTTTTCAACAATTTGAATATCCCAGGGATACAACTAGTATTATAAGATACATCAAGGACCAATGTATAACTATCCTAAAAATAAGGGTAGAGAAAGTGGGACCCTTGCATTTCACCAATTGTAGCAGACTAGCAGTTGCAGGAACAAAGCATTAGATTCTGTTCCTTATTTCCTCCGTTTAATCAAACTGCGCGTGAAACTCTCTTAGCAATTCCCATTTTCTCTCTCATCTTTCAGGTAATAATTTTCTCACTGATTTTACTTTCCCGAGCTTCTATTTTCCCGGAAAATGTTCTCTGTGTTATTTATTCAACAGCTTTAAAAAAAATTTCTCGCCGGAATTCTCCATTTCCTTTTACACTTTTGCTTGTACCAGAAGCTTCTTTCTTTTTTTTAAAAAAAAAACTAAGTTTAGATTTTGTTTTTTTCCCTCCTTCGTAGATCTTCAACTTTAGAGTTTTATTTTAGATGAAGTATAGATAAACTGATAGTAGTATACTAACATATGTTGTGTATGAGAGGTTAAATTTGCTTCATTCATCTTTTAATTATTTTTTTTTACTGTTCTCCAACTACGTCGTTCTCTCTGTAACTGTGTGTAAAAATTATTTATGATATTTTTTTCCAGAGGAGTCAGGCTAAGAAGATCTTAACTGTCAGGTCGATATGATTTTTGTTGTTATTGGTGTGCAGGTGTCGAGTGGAAAAATTAACTGGCCGTACAAATGGAGATCGTGCTTAGCAACACTCTGCTAACGTGCGCTTCCACACTTTTCCCTTCCATCCAGGTCGGTACTTCAGCTAAAAATTGCCACTTTTACTTGTTTATTCATTGCATTTTTAGTAAATTGAAATCAAAATCTTATTAATTAATTGTGGTTAAATAATTAAAAGTGTAGATAAAATATTAAAACACGCATTTCTATGAGTGAATAAGTATTTCCTGTGCTCACTCTCTCTGTCTTTCTTCTTTTTTTTTTCTCCTAAAGTAAAACTATCAGATTGTTCAAAGATAAAGGACTTCTTTTCTCTCAGAAATCCAGTGCTTTTCTTCTCTGTCTCTCTCTCTCTCTCTCTCTCTCTTTTCTTTTTGGGGTTTTGGATTAACCCCTTAGTAATTAAAAGAATAATCTGCAGAAAGTTAATTTCAATCGGTAACTTTCAGGAACTGTGACCCGTTTGTCTATGAAAATTGTCATATTTTTAAAAATAACTTTTTTTAAAATAAAAAATAATATATGAAAACTTTAAATTGTATTTAGCCATAAATGCACATTGAATTTATTTTAAAAAAATTACG
>JACEIK010002873.1:35340-105004 GCA_018107945.1 Datura stramonium
TTTAATATATGAAAGTATGAGGAGGAAACTGCATTAACTTTCTCAGCACGCTTTTTTATGGGGACAGTTACTAACGTGCGCCTATATGGTACTGGTTTTTCGTGTTCGGAACTGAAAACGGAATGTTAATTTGGCCTATATGCGGCTTTTGGGTTCCGGGTTAGTTTGATACATGAGGGGCCCACTAAGTATTACATAGTCTGCATCTGCCGATTATGTTGATGCTGCAACTCCTGCCCCTTCACAGTGTACTAATTTTAGCTTTTAAATTAATAAATTGTTATATTTGGGAAAATAATCAAATTCTAGATTAGAAAAAAATTAATAGAAGGGGTTTATTCGATCTAAAAAATAACCGTTTTATTTATTTTTGAGAGTGAAATAGCATTAACTTTTCACTACTATTTTAATGCTTGCAGTTATTATGCGGTATGGGGTTTTCCCGTGTTCGGAACTAAAAACGGAATGTTAATTTGGGTTATAATGCCATTTTGGGTTCCGGGTTAGTTGATGCATGGGGGCCCACTAAGTATTATATAGTCTGCCACTGCTGATTATGTTAATTCTGCAGAATAGATGCTGCAACTCCTGCNCAACCTACCTGGTCTCTGGGTTTGCAACTGAGCCTGCTGGATATAGTCTGCCACTGCTGATTATGTTAATTCTGCAGAATAGATGCTGCAACTCCTGCCCCTTCATAGTGGACTAATTTTAGGTATATTTAGGGAAATAATCAAATACTTGGATGAAATTTTTTAATCTTGGAAAAAGTCAAGTTTGACTTAGGATTAAAAAAGCATGTTAGAGTAAAATATTGAATTGAAAAAACATGCTTTCTAGGTTGATTCTGTCTCAAGAGAATATTATATCGGAATATTCTATGAAGAGATGATTAATTTTATGTTTCCAAATTTGGCTGGCCCATAGTAGGAGATGGTCCACTCTGAACTGGACCAAGTTTTGGGCTCATACTTTTTAGCTGTGAACTTGGACTTAAATTGTCCCTTCTGTCCAGGTCCAATTAGTAATAAGCCCAAGTATGTGTAATATAGGTTCATTTCAGTTGACAATGATACACTTGGGAGATGAACATCTATGAGCTTGAACTAACTTGTAGTCTATGAAATTTCTCTGTCGTCACTTTTTCTTGAGAGTTTACTGTGTATATAACTGGATAAATATTCATCGTATCCCTAAAATATTCATGTACAATGATGTCTGCAAATAATTCCAGGATGTCGTGCCACTGTTGGCAATTGAGACCAAAGTCAAGGGAGAGCAAAACACAAAATACGAGGACAAAGTAGTTGATGCTGCTGAGGAAGGTGGAGATGGAGACGACAACAATGAGAACGGGAATGGTGGATTTGAGGACGGCGAAGAAGAATATTCTGATGAAGGGGTTCCCAACAAAAGCAAAGGAAATGCCAAGAAAAGCACTGGAGAAGAAGGTGAAGAGAATGGAGATGCAGAAGATGAAGAGGATGGTGGTGGTGAAGAAGGTCATGACGATGATGGTGACGATGATAATGATAATGATGGAGATAATGATGATGATGATGGTGAAGGAGAGGATGACGAAGAAGTTGTACAGGAGGAGGAGCCAGAAGACGATGAAGAAGAGGACGAAGAAGAAGAAACTATCCAACCTCCAAAGAAGAGGAAGAAGTGAACAAGTGCCTTCTCTTGGAACCATCTGAAGTTGGTTTAGTTTGAGAGGGAGAATCATCCATTATGCTTTTTAATTTCCTTCTATTTGAAGTAATTGACAACTTTGGAGCTTTTAATTGCGCAAACAGGATTCTCCCTTTAATTTAACATGTTGTCCAGAGTAAATCTCCCTCTCTTTACTTAAGAAGTCAATTATCACCAATGGTTGCTGGTCTATGAGCAATTCCAGCAACGAAGTAATTTTCTATATGTACGCTGGATCAAGAAAATCCACAACCATCAATATTTACTCAACTCTGAATATCGTCATTTCGTTTATGGATAAATTAATCAACAGTTCTGAATATCATCATTTCAAATTATGTTGTCGAAAGGTATTCGATCCTTCATTTCATGTTAAAATAGGTCTCACCTTTTGATTAAACCAAGACAAGAATGTCACTTTTGATGCTTAACAAACACTTGTGGAAATACACTCAGTTTGTTGTTGTTCTACATTGAAAAGCCATATTTATTTGACCGTGACCTGAGGCTGCTATTTTATTTAATTTGACATGGTCAAGACTAAGTTAAATTCATCTCCCCCCTAAACTAATCCTTTTTGGTCGTATGCTAAACAACTTATACTATCCTGAGCAATTACTTTTGCCTACCAACAACCAAGGAGAGTGCAAAGTGGTTACCTAAAAGCTCGTTGCAGGAGTAGCAGTTCAATTTCGAGATTTTAGCGTTACTTGAGAATCTTAGGCTAATAGCCATAGAAGCGCTCATTAGAGGTTTGAGATTTTCGCTTTTGTGCCCAGGGGAGGGGGGAAGGTAGTGAGAGCTATATGGAAAAGGATATCACCTGCATATTTATCTTCCAACCATGGGTGTTTGCTTTGGTGCAATACCGCTTTCTCTTAAGCTGTATGAGAATATGGTACAAGTAAAACAAAGATGCCACAGTTTCCATAGACGAAGCTAAAACCACATTCAATGCTATTTACAATTCATGAGTGTTAAACTTCGTTTGTCAATTTTACAAGCTTTTTTCCTTCCAGGAGATCGGTGTAGCTCGGAAGCATCTCTCCGTCCTTGGATATCTATGCAACAGACAGAAAGAAAAAAAAAAGGAAAGTAAAGTTATTTTATGATCAACTCCGAAGCGTGAAAAGAAGAAAATTTTCAATGTAAAACAACTGGGAAAAAACTAATTTAGACATGCACAACTATGAAGATCACTCATGATTTCCAGCAGATCTTATCTGCTTAATACCCGTGATCAGTTCAAAACTTCCTACAGTACCAAACAAATGAGTCATCATCAACAGGTCTTGTATCGAGCAGTCTTAATCTCAACACACACACACACATTTAATGCCGCATCATTAACCTATATTTTACAGCTAAACGTGAAGAAAGAACCCAACCACTATGAAAGACCGGAAAATCGAGTATGCAGGCATGTAAAAACTCAGCAATGAAGCCTGGATTAGGTTTTCCTAGTATTGTATATATGTATTAGCAAATTACTCAAAAAAGAAGCCCAATTCAAATACTAGTGGTCAGAATCAAACACCGGAAATGGAATTATATTGATCCCAAAATTATAGAAATCTGAAAGAAAGACTATCAGGGTATTAATAAGCATGTTATATGAATGTGACAAAGAAGCTCAGTTTACCTTCATAAGCACTGGCACTATTTACAATGAAGTAGCCATCCAAGAAGTGTCTTATTTCTTTGTTGCATCAATAAACATGGCCCGTGTCCAATGTTCAACATCTTCTGTTTGTGATGGAGGAGGAGGAAAAGGAGGGTGCTCAATAAGATCCCAGCCTTCAATTAAATTTTCATTCCTTCCTACATCGGATACTTCAGTGGCATAAATTAAATTGCCAGTAGAACTTGGAAGAGCATTGTCAAATGTATTTCTCTGCAAAGTTATTAATGTAATTAGCTTTGTTGCTAACTACTTTCAAAATTTATTTATACGAGAAAAACTAAAAAAGCATAATTGCAATACATTAATAGGCCAAGTTCGTAAAGAATTTCATATTATTATACCCCAGTTGAAACATATCCACTAGTAAACTACGCCGAAAACTGCAGCAACAATTCCAAAAGATTTTAGAGAAATTGAAGTTACAGGATTTCTGGATTATCTATACTTTTTTGGGGACATGCATACAGACATTTTTAGATACAGTAATATGCAGTTCTTAGAATGAGAAGTTTACTTGTCGATAAGAGGAGATATTTGATAAATTATTTAAAAAGCTAATTTTTCTGAAAAGCAAACAGATTAATATTTTTATGAAGAAAAAAAATCTATACTTTGCAGTTCTTACTAAATTATGTTCCCCAAAAAAAACTTTTCATCAAGTTCTGAAAAGTTATAAGAAAACTTAACTAACACTTGCTCAATTGAAGTTGGAGGAAGAAATTATCTTTGCATACCTAAAACATTTCTTCAGCCAACTCAATAGTTACAAAGTATGCATAACCAAGAAAACTCAATTCAAGAATTATCAGAATCGCCTATTAATATTTGAGTTATGTCAGATCCTACTTATCATAGACTTTCATTGCCACATTATTGAGTTCATCGTTCCACAGCACAAGGTCTTTTTTTTCAATATACTGCACACATGCAAGAAAGCAAAAGAAAAAGATTTGTACATGACAATAAAAGAAGATCTGTGGTTATTAAGAGTGGATGATGCATTTCACCACTAATGAAAATCAGGCAATCACATTATGCTCAACAGAAACAAATATCAAATACAGAAAAGTTCGTATCTTTTGTAGACATGAAACTAATACTAAGACCTATGCATCTACACCAATACTGGCGCATGTTCACTCTAATACTAACCAATATTTTAATGTCAATATAGGTTTTGCTGAACTGAATCCAAAGATAGAAACTATACCAATACTGGCACATGTCCACTCTCCATCAAAGTGCTAGATGACCCGGCTGAATCCACTTTCCAAACAGATTTGTTCAGTTGTTGGACTTGCTTGGATGCCCTGCAAATTATAACAACGAATGACTGAATTACAGGCCACCACTGAATGAATCAGAGATTTCAATGCCATGAGAAGTAAATTTCCTTCATCAAATAGTATGAGTACAGATCTAGAACTATGATACATAAATGAAAGAAATATGTACCTTGAACCAGACATTTTCAAAGAAAAAACAGATCGAACTTCCTTTGAAGAAGAAAGTGTAGCCAACAATCTTGCAAATGTTTCGAAGGTAGAGGCTTCAGCAGGAACTTCTAAACATAATGTGTTGTAACAGTATGCAGTAATGCAAGCAACACTTTTCTTGAGAAGTGCTATGCCTTTCTGCAGATCCTTGTGCGTTTCTATTGAGTGCAGGGAAGCAGAAGCATAGTTGAAACTACTACTACTAGAAGAATCCAACCGAGGTTTTCTATCAGATTCCATCGAGGTAACTCCAAAGTCACTAGAAGTTCCAGAATTACTGCAACTTCTGTCGTACCATGAAGCTTCCCCACCCGAAGAGCAAAAGTTTTGGCGCGGAATAAAAAGTGGGTACTCGCCGCTGCATTGCATGACTAACATCAGTTAGAAAGTTTTCATCTCTTTAAATGGGAAAAGAAACAACAAATTTCTACATTACAATTAAAGGAATACCTTCTAGACGACGGACGGGCATCCCAGTAAGAATCTCGTTGCCATATTCGAGAACATGAACCCTAATGGAATAAACACAGGCACATGAGAGATTAAAAAGAACTCATTCCGGATTCAAGATAAAACAAATATGTTATCCTTAGACCATCTATGTACCGTGACTCTGGAAAGAAAAGGCAAGTGCATTCACTAAGGTCTGAAAGGCACTAGGAAATTGTTTTGCTATTCCACTAGCATATAAAAATGCAGCATCACTCTTAAGTAAAGATATTGGTACTAAGGCATCTCTGATAAGTCCCATTAATGTACCGTAAAGGCATTTGTCACTCAAATACAAAAAGAACTACAGAAGGTTGTCTGAGCATACCGCAAATCCTGTATTATGAAGTGCAGGAGCACAGACGCAACGAACAATGAGATTCAAAAGTTGCACCATATATCTGCTTTCAATCGTCGAAAATAAAATCATTAGAATATATTATTAAGGGACCAAAATGGATATTCTACAAATAGATAGTAAAAACATTGGATAATTATCTCAATCAACTCAACATGTGGATAACATATTGCCATTTCAACGACAGTTCTACATAACTCAATTTGCTACAGCAAATGATATTTCTCCATTTCGATTTCTATGGAATAGGTTGACTAATACGGAGTTTAAGAAAGAAAAAACGACTTTTGGAACTAGTGGTTTTAAACATGCCATTAGATTATTGTGGCTATAAAAGCATACAAATGAGGGTAAAATGAGAAGTTTAAAGTTAAATTATTTCCAAATATAGAAAGGTATTTTCTTTTTGGGAACGAACAAATAAGGAAATAGTGTCACATAAAATGGAGAGGAGGAAATATAAGATTCTAAAATACACCAGATAAATGGCATCCCTAGAAAATGTATGCACATGCATTTCCCCTCATGCTTTTGAAACGACTGGATTCACTCTGTGCACCTAAACCAGCAAATAGCACTTGGCCTATCTACAGTTAACTATCCATTTACTTGCAGCACCAAAAAATGAACTACATTCAACCCCACTACACATAGTAACAAGCCCTTGCACCATAAGGGGATACACAGTCAGTATTTCATCTTCCATGATCATTCCGCAACTGATATCCTGTATTTTGGAATTTTTTTTTTTGATTTTGAGTTCTTGGAAAAGCCTTGTCCAATTCTTGTATAGCATAAGGCAACTTGAACCTTAACCAAAGAATCCCCACGTCCAAACAAAAACCTAACAACTATACTCCAAGGTTTTGATAAACCCCTTCCAATACTTTTACCGACATGGCCAGGATAAACAACCCTCACCTCCAATCCAGAAAGCCCAAAGCATATGAAGAATAAGTGAAAAAATCACAAAATATCAAGAATGCCGAAACCTGACAGTTTGAAAAGAAAGAAATTGGAGCCTGGCAGTAGCACCCAAAGCATAATTGCTACCCTGATAGGGCTTATCAAAATTCTCCACTTGAATGCAAAAAAAAAAAAAAAGCATGGGTGGCCAATGATCTACTTTGATAGATCAAGCCATGGCACGCCAAATCAAAGAGACCGCAATTACTGGTCACTAACATAAACATTGTTCAAATAAAACAATGCATGATAAAGATTGAAACATTATTATGTCAATAAACAGAGAAAACTCATATTGTCGCTGCATAATGGCTCTGCATATAATTAGACTCTTGAAAGCCACATCATATGTCAGAAATTTAATAATTACGCAGCTGGAAAAGCGATTATGACAACCAAGCAGAAGAAATTACCCTAAAGAAGCACCCAGCTCATCAGATGGAACTGAATGAGGATCAAGTCCTCTTGGCAACCTTGCATTACAAATGCTATCATATTGGCCACTAGATCCATCTTTTTTTTCTCCATCAACTACTACCTGCAACACAAGTTTTGTATGAAACCACAAATGTGCCCCAAGTAGATAGTTAACACAGAAAGAGAAAGTTCAAAGTCAAAAACCTCCTTTTTTTCAGCCATTTAAATACCTAATGGAAACATTACTAAGCATACACAGTCCAGGTTTTCTTCCTAAATGATACCAAAGTTCCATCCATATACTAACAAGATGACCCAATAGCAGATGAAAAACTGCCAACTCCAATTTCTGTTTTACCTAAAACAATCATAACTTTTATATGAGGCAGATTTAAATTTTAAAAAAGAAATGGAGGAATTTATAAGGGACAAAAGAAACACTGCAAAGCATTTATGGAAGACCAACAGGTTAAGATTCATAATCTCAACAATAGTCTGTGTCAGATACTTTGTTTCAAGAAATTAAGAACCCACGTGATCAAAACATCTAACTTTGGAGCTGAAATAATCATTATTCTGATATAACCAACAGGGAAGCAGGGTTTTGTGAGGTGCAATCCTCCATTGAAGCCTATTTCAGTTTTCTTCCCAAATATTCTCCTTAAGTTCAGGAATATTAATACTACCATATTAATATCCATTCCATTCACTGTAGTCTTTTATAGGGTTAAGAGAATGTAAATCATTCCATTCTCTGTAATTTGGATTGAATAGTGTGTGCCACAATTACCAGCATATATAATTGCTCGAGACTTACACGACGTTGAGGGAATAACTTGCAAATCTGTTTTACAACCACAGACTGTTTATGAAGAAGCTCAGAGGTAATTGCCATCTGCTTTCAATAAAAGAGAATTAGAAACATGGAAAATTTCTGATAGGAGAGTTAGAAAGAAGAAGAATTCCTCACATGGCCAAGATTTTGAGTGCAGATTAGATTAGGATAAAACTTCTCAAGCTGTTCTGCACGATTTTTTTCCAGCTACAATTTGATTCAGTCATCAGTGGGCTATTTCATCAAACTATCCATAACTAAATGTGAAATACAAAAGATAGACTCCATTATACCATCCTTGTAGCTGATCCTAGCAACTCATACTCAACTTTCAGATCATGAGACATCTTCTCAATTTTCGCCTTCCCTGTAAATACATGTATTAGTCTGCTAGCCAATAAAATCAAATTGAACTGCTGCCATTAGTTGACAAGACCAAAGACCTTGTGAAACTTGCTCTTTCTGTTGTCGGAGCTTTTCCCTTAATCTTGCCAATTTTTCATTTCGAGGCACCCTCCAACTAAGTTGATCATCGGCCTTACCCTGAAAATTATCAAAATGTCCACATCAAAATTATGAGAAAGTACATGAACAGAAATGTTTTCAGCTACAGGTATACCTCGTAACTGAATTTTCTTTACAGAAATGTTTTCAGCTACAGGTATACCTCGTAACTGAATTTTCTTTCATAAGTAATTAGAAAAAATACACTCAATACAGAAAAGAAGGGAGCTTATATCAGTTTAGGATATAGAATATCTATGATAGGTAACATCAACTAGAAGGCAAACACAACGGTAGCTCATGACACCTGAAGTAATCTGTAGACGGCCAGGCCTATAGGCAGCAAGTTTTCAGTTGTTTAACGAGACTGCGTTAGGCAATTTTATCAAAAGAAGGATCATAGCAACCTGACATGCATCATAATACTCTCATTTTGCTGCTTATTACATATGCCTACTTTTCAGAAAATTAGACACCAACACTAAATCATTTTTCTATTCGGATCTATCACATTCCAACACTAAATATTTTTCTTTTAAAGAAGAATATTAGTCCTCTAAAACTTTTCTTTTTGAGAATGGTAAATATACTATGAGTCCTCTAAACCTAGGCTCTTTATATATATTTACATGGATGTACAAGTCTCAAACTAGAAAAATGAAAAGCTATAAGAATACCGGGCGTCATGGAACTACACTTATGTGAAAGCCCTCTGTTTGACTAACATACTCCGTTTGATCTTTCCTTACACCTTCACTTCAAAGTTGGAACCTTATGAATGTAACAATAACAATTCCTTAAACCCAACAGGTTGCTATTGCTCATATGATTTTTGATCTTCCCTACACTTGCATGAATGTTGGGTGTCTAATTTGTTCAAAAGCAAGCCCTTCATAACATGGACCCTAAGAGATTATAGGTCTTTTGAGATAACTTTTCCCTTTGTGTAATTCAATATACATCTCATCCCCTTTTTCACCTTTAATCATCATATTGATGCACTACAGGACAGTACATACGGTCTATGTAAAACATGGTTAAACTATCTAAAGCCATCTTATCTCATCTTATCCTCCGTGTGTGTCGCTTGCACCTTCTATTGATATGACCATATCTAATCTTATCCAATCTTGTATGACTTTATATACATCTTAACAGTTACATTTATACGACATTCATCTTGTGGATATGCTGCAGCCTTAACTGTCCCACATTCACTCCCATATAAATTAACGGTCTTACAATTGTTCTACAAAACCTTTGTTTTATTTTGTTTAGCATCTTCGTTTTGTATAGCGCTCTAACGAGTCATGACATTTCGTCCATTTGAACAATCATACGTTAATTTTATGTATTACATCTTCAACAACGATTCAATTCTTCTGGATATAATAAACAATATGATTAAGTTATCCATTGTCGTTTGGGAACTCTTTCAGAAGCGATTAAAGATAATTTTAAATGAACATATGTATACCTCATTTAGATTAAAGGGGAAAGCATCTTCTTGAACAAGGTAATAAAAGCATAAGTGATGAACTGGAGGCATAACAAGAGAGAACTTTTATCAGGAAACAGGGAAAACCTTAGCCAAGAGCACTTCACTTAATTGACCACATAATGCTTCTCTCCTTGCCTTCAATGATTTTAACACAGTGCTGTACTCACTCAATCTGTCAAAAACACATCATCACTGCAATTAGAATCTTGTGACCCCCGCCCAACTTCCTATTACGAGGAACTTAAATTTTTTTAGCTAAATCTTGTGAATTACCTGTAATTGACGCAAATTGTACAAATGGAAGGAAGATTTGAATTCTCACATATACCACAGCAACTCATTTTTCTCGTCATCTCCACTGTTCCAAACCCTAGAACATCTACACATAATAAACCAAAATTCAACAATTCAATACGTAAGTTTCAAGCTCAATTGCAACTATTTTGTCTAACAGAAATCGAAGACAAAATTAAGGAAAACTCACCAGGAAATTGGGAAGAATCAACTCATGAAAAAATAAAATAGCTGCAATAATAGTACCCAATTGTGAATGGGCGGTGAAGAGGAGCTTAATTATGGGGCACAAATAGATGCTTTTGTTAGATATATAATAACGATGACTTTGGCATGTATTTGTCGCCGGAGCTCCGATGAGCTAATGTTGGAGACCTCGTAATAACTTTGAGTGCAAGTTTGAAACGAATGGACTCAGCCCTTTTGATTTGTAATTTGTAATACTCGGTTTATTTCACTAATTAAATTTGATATAAACGTCATTCGGATCGTTTTGGTTGGCACTTGGCATTTGGGTGGGCGTAACTGCGTATGTATGAAAAGTTGGATCGAAATCATATTATTTTGATTTTATTGATTTTGACTCTTACATTTTTTTTATTTAGTTTTAGTTTTTCTTTTTTTTCTTTTCAAAGCTCCGTTTATAAATTTTGTGTTTGATTTAAAGATTTTAATTCTTTGATGCATTGAAAAATTAAATTTTTATTAAAAATTTTTAAGAAATATTTTAAATTATTAATACTCATATTTGTTAATTTGTGAGGAATTACTTGTGAGGGCTGATTATTGCGGTTCAACCTGCTGCTGGCGCTATGATAGGCTGTTGACGGCTTAACTAGATGTTTTTTAGATGGTATAAATATGTTTGCGGCATATTTAAATATTTAAAAAATTTTAGTGTTTGATTTGGTTCTTGTTACACCCCGTAAGATTTCCGGCACATAGATGGCCTATTCGCGTGTTGGTTAAGCATATTTGGAAGTCATACATGCTAGAAAAAGGCCCGGGAAAAGATCGGACGAGAAACCTGTCGAACCACCGCGGAAGGAGCCGGGGTAGAGCCCCTCCGCGATGGCAGCGTGTCACGGAGGCGGGGCCACTGCGTTGGCTCCGTGACACGTTGGGCCTGTCCAGGCCCAAGTATATAAAGCCCCACTGTGCCCAAGTATATAGTTCTTACTTCGGTTTTAATTGATAAAACCATTGAAATTTTAACCCGTGAGAGAACAAGAGAAAGGACGAAGGAGATATTAAAATATCGTTCGATTACGCTGCCAAATGTAGTCCAAATCCAAATTAACCTTGTGTACCGAGGTAGTTTAGCAATAGGAGCATTTCTGCTGATTTTGTTTCTCACAATTTGGCCGACAAATCAATGAGAGCTACCTAATTAAGGTAAGTAGAATTGCTCCAAACTAGTGTCAATGTGCTCCTAGCCGTAAAGTGAATACTTTTCCCTTCCGACTTCAAAATAGCAGTTTTTTGACCGTCTTCGATAAGCCCAAGTTTAGGGCTATAAATATATCGAAAGTGACGTTGTCTTCTTAATAGTGTTGTATTTAGTACCAATTTAATGGTATAAGGAATGCACTTGGGAGAAATAGTTGGAGTAATCGACCGAACTTCGGGTCCGACAATGGATAACTCGAGGTTAAGGTATGTAAAGCCGCCTTCTATAGCAGCTTTGGCCTTGTAAATCATAGTAAACTCCGTAATTGAGTTCTCGGAGTTGAATGTTGAGTAATTGAGTAAGCTTAGTAGATCTGTTTTATGCTATTGTATCGTGCTCACCCAAAGAAAACATGCTCCAAAGGGCGAAAGAAGTTATCCTGCATTCAAATATAGCCTATTATATGATTAGCAAGCATGTTGTTAGAATAAAAGATAGAGATTTAATAAAGCAAAGTGTAAATCGTATAGATGACAAAGATATACATGTGCATTAGCTAATTCGTACAAGACATGGCCATGCATCAGCCATCTTCTGCATGATGACATCTTGCTGCGATTAGCCATTCGTACGTATAGTACTACATGCATCAGCCACAATAAAATAAAAATTACGTAATCGCCTTATAAACAAAGAAGAATCGAGCAAATACGTAAAAGAGACTTAATAAGAAAATCGTAAGTCGATAGTATTTTTCTAGCTTAAACATGCTTGCTATATATGTGCTATTTGTTTGTTGAGACTTGATATTGTGTGAGTGCTTAATTCATTGAGCATCCTCGTCGCCCGGGTTGGTAATCGTGTCCCACCGAAGGATGGGTTTACGTCACTCCAAGGGAGGGCATGCCGTCCCCGCCTTGGACGAAGATGGATGAAGCTTTCCATATCAGTCTGATCAGCACTACAGTACGTATAGCCCTGTTGAGCGCAAGCGCCTGTGGAGCAAATACAATCAAGCATGATAAGCTATATAGAGTCCTCCCGACTCGCACACGGTTATTTACATTTGAGGCTATGGGTCTTGTGCTGAGAATCTGTGGGCCTACAGAGGTGCTCCTAGCGGCGCATGAGTGGAGTACTTATTTTTGGCTGGTTTTTGACCGGTAGGGGTATATAGATTGTTTGCTTGCTTGGCGCTCATCCGGCTACAAGTTGGTATTGGCTCTGCTTGCTACTTGCATATCTATTTATGTGCTATATACTAGTTAATAGGACAACAGGCCGTCACGTCGACAAAATGCCTCGCTCCTACGCACGTAAAGCCTCGATTCGCCTTATATCAGCTTCTTCAGATTCGCTATCCCCGCTATGGGCGTAATTGTCGGTTATGTTATCTATATTCGCTGTATTCCGCTGTTTTCGGCTGTTTTTGCATACTCGGCACTGCAGTGACCGACGCCCAATGGGGCGCTGGGGGACACGGCTCGCAGGTACTCATGACGAGGAGGCGATCCCTCGTGATTCCAGCTAGCTATTGAGTCACTCACCCCGTCCCGAGTCCGATTTCCGTAGGTGAGGTGTAGCTCTTTTCCTTGTTATATGTGGTGGTGGTGTCGGGCCCCGTCCCGACTGGCTTTACGCATCATAGAGGCTTGCGGACAGGAGGCATTTACCTCCCCGTGGTCAGTTGAGCTGTCAGTGAGGTCGTGCAGTTTGTTATAGCCGTTTAGGCATTTCGTTATGTTGGCTGCAGGGGCCATAGTTTGATAGCAGTGGTGACCTTGCTTGGCCACGAAGCTTTTCAAAGATTCTATGTTAACTAAAGATGTATATATTATTATATATATGCAATATATAATATGGTGCGTATAGATGTTAAAATAATGTATAATTATATTATTACACTACTTATTTTGAAATGGAGGAAGTATTCTTTAATGCCTACTTTTAATTAATATTGTACTCATTCAAAACTTATTAAGTACAATTAATGAGCAATTTTTTTTAAACATATGAATGTATCACATATCAATCCATAAGACTTTTGAAGAATATGTTTTTAAATACCTTTGTAGTTATTTTTTGTCTCCTTTATATTGTTTTCCTTATTTATTTTTAAATTTTCATCTCCTGCACTCATACCTATTAAAGTTATATTCTTAATAATATTTTTAACTTATCATTTAAATTTTTATATTACTACTCTTGATTACAAAGTACATCACAATTCAAAACTGTCAAAAGAAATTGAACATGATTGTTGCAACTTACACTCATTCTTAATTTCACAATCATAGATGTCGTCACACGAGAATAATAGGTGGTTCACTAGTACACGCGCGCTACAACTAGCAGCCCTCATTACGATAGGTGTCAAGTGGAAGTGCAGTGATGTATGCACTGAGGCATCCTACCGTAATCGGTAGACTTGTGAAACCTTGTTCCTACATGACCTGGATCAAAACCCCCCAACTAATTAATTATAAAATTTAAGAGACCTTATGATATTCCTTCATTTCGTCATATGTACCTAGCATTTTTTTTATTGCATGAGACCCCTACTCAAGATTATCCTTTTTAATATTCTATATTTGAAGTAGTATTTTTCTCATATTATTATTATAGTATCGCATTCATCCTTTAACTTGACTTGATGAAGAAGGCTCTTGAATGTTGGATCAGTTTGTCGGAGGGTCACGAAGAGCTCAAAAATTATGCACCGGTTTTGTATATTTTTTTCAATCTATTTTCTTATGATTAAGGTAGGTCCTAAGAAAGATGTGCATGTTGTGTGTTCTGCGTAAATTCTTTAGTTTGAGTTTTTAAGTGAATTTTTGATTGTCGTAGAGTTCATAGCCTTCTAGATGCAATTAGTTATAGTAATTTTGTCAAAAATATGCTAACTACTAGCCAGGGGTTAAATAATGATTATTGATGAAATAGGCAGGTATATATATATATATATATATATATATATATATATATATATATATATATATATAAAATTACATGAGAATGTGCAAAAGTTCTAAGTTGAAGATGTTAATTAAGACAACTTTATAAAGGATTTAAATATGTTTGACTAATTTCTTTCTACTTTTTAACAAATAGCAAAAGAATTGGATGCGAATAAGTATATATTATGCTTATTCTTTTTTATTTTAATCTATTTTTTATTATTAAGGTTCCAAGAAAGATGTGTGTTCTCTATGTAACATCTTTAGTTTGAATTTCTCTTTACAAATTTTTGATTATCCAAAGTCCAGATTTTCGTTTAGGAGCAAATTAGTTATTGTAACTTGTCGGAAATTTTCTAACTACCAACCAAGGTTCAAACACAATATCGATGTCTTAAAAATATTAAATATTGAAATACGCCCTTCTTTATGTGTTTCTTATGATACAAAGAACAATTTACGTTTTTTAAAGATTTATTTATTTCCTTTTACTTTTTATAAAATAGAAAAAGACTCGACAGTAATCTATATTTAGCTAAGAAACCTATTTATTTTTTTATTCATTTATTTTTGATAATTTTTCTATATTTCTATTTACTTATTATTATGTAAAAATAAATGTGTTAATCACTACCTCTATTCATTAGTAAATATATATTTGGGTCAATCGCAATCTACTTTTGTTATATGAAATTTCATGACTCGACTAAAGGTGAAATTAAAAAAATTAAATATTCTTGTTGGAAAAAATCAATATAAATTATGTAAATGTAAGATTTTTTCTTTGCTTTTCCAACTATTTGCTTCTCTCTTTTTGTAAATGTATTTTTATTTGTAAGACTAGTAATAAAATATTAAAATAATAAATTTTTTAATGTCGGTATGAATAAGAAAATAGAGATCTCGTAAGTTTGAAAATAAGTATTTTTGTAAAGTGATAATAGATAGAAGAAGGAAAAGAAAAAAAAAAAGAAAGAAAAGAAAGTAATAAAGAAATATCAAACAACTATTGTAATAGAGATGCAAACTAAATTATCAATATAAATTCTATTTAGATGATGGTGAAAAGTAAGAGAAAAACAAGGACAATAAAAGATAAATAATAATAATAAAAAATAAAATAGAAGAAAGATTATCTGAATAAGAATTTTTGTTTAATGAAAGCAAGAAAAAAATATAAATCTTTAAATACATATATTTGAACTATATTAAATTTCAAAAATAATGTATTAAACTCATAATATATGAACTTTGTTCTTAATAAATTTATTCTTTCCATTTAAAAGAATATTTGATGATAAAAATATAATTCGTTTAAACTTCACTTCTACTAAAATATTTGTATAGATTTTATCATTTTCTTATTTTTATAGTTGAGATTTATGTTTCTTCTATCTCGATTAAATTTATAAATAAATTATTTATAAACTTATGGATATTTTTTATAACCGCGAGAAGCGTAGTAAGAGAGATGTCACATCATCTCCTCAATACCTAACATTACTTGGATATATGCTTCAATAAAAAAAAAGATGAGCAAATTATTGGTTCTTTCCTTTATTTTATTTAGATTTCTTCAAATGCCCATATTATGACATAGATATGAGTTACAAATCAATAAATATAAGAAATACCAATATATAAATATAAAATGCTTCCATAATATTTTATTATACGAAAAAAATTATTCATTTTTCTCCCATAAAGTTAAAACTGTTTTTGCACCTTACAAGCTACTGGGAGAGTTTGCCAAAATTTCCCTTATGTATACTTTTGACGGTGCGATGCACGTGGAGTTTAGATTGCTTGATAATCTTCTTGTCCCGTGGTGTGGTATTCAAAGGCAACACACTCGTGTTTTTGGTAAAAATATGGCCCTTCCCCGCTAATTGGAAATTTAATTCTACGTCTCAAGTAATGGAATCAGATTGCAGTTTCTTCATTTTTTCTTCCTCACTCTACAGATGACAGTTGGTGGTTTTGGTTCTTCTCTTATCACAACCACTAGTGGTAATACAATATTATTTCTCATTTATTTGAATATCTGCCATGTAAACCGTTTGTTATTATATAATTTTAATTGATGTATTTATGATAAGGTTACATGTGTGTTTGATATTAATTTGCAATTTGTTTTTTTATTTTAATTATGAAATTATTGTTTGGGTTTTGCTCAAATTATTAAATTAAGAGAACATTTCAATCCATAAAAAGAAAGATAAATGCTAATTTATATCTAAGTTGTTTAGCATAAATTATTTGGCTCATTATAGCTAAATCATTGGTTATGAGAATAAAATTTCCAAATAAAATTTGATATGAGATGTGCTTATTTAACAGGTAGAATACTTGTACGCATCAAGCCAACAAGGTTCCCCTATCACAATTGGTTCAAGACTAGAACCAAATACCTCGTCTAAAAATTTAAAATGTAGTATATGATCCAATTGTTCAACATGCACAAAGATGATCCCCAAATAAGGTTGAGGGTAGATGTTAGATTTTCTAACATTAGGAGGAGAAATTAGGCAGCTCCCTCAGAAAGAAAAGTAGATACCTATTTGCAAAATGTTGCAAATCAACTGCCGATGTATTAATGACCTTAAGTCAACCAACTGTAAATGCTCCAATGAATATTAGTGTCCTTGAATGACAGAGTCTATGGTACGCTTGAAGCGTGATAGATCAATCGGTTTCAAAGATAAAACTCTTTGAAGAAGGAGAGGAGCAAATAATCAAGATGGTCATAATAATGAGGCAAGTGCTTTAAAAGAGCACTACAACATAAAATATCATAAAACCTTTGGCAAAGGTTAAAGTAATTGAAAATGATGAAACATGAAGAGATCTCGATAAAAATTATGTCGTATTGGAACCGATATCAAAATAACTATCAATAGTATTTTGATATAATGTAGTGCTCAACTTAATAAATGGTACGAGAATCTTGAATTCAAATCTAGTCAAATAGTACGATAAATGATTGCCAAATAAAATATGAATTCAAGTATATTTCATCCATATGATAAGCGGAAATACTTGGGTCTAAACTCCAAACACTTGAAGGAATAAATGTCAAGGGGGTACAAAATGTCTTAAAGGTGAAATAAAAAAAATAAAGTCAAGACATAGTACCTACTTTATGCCAGGCATAAAGTTTTTTCAAAAAGTCCTGACATTATTATATGAAGAGTGTTCTATGGTAAGGTGCAATTATTTTCAAGTTCCATATGAGTCTGCAAATATATAAAAAACTTGATATGCATATAAGGAAATTGTTGTCATGTCTGTTTAGATGAATGAAGTTTATATGAGAAATCTTGAAGGATTTAAAATGATTTCATTGAGTACCCTAATGGTTATGATATCACGAACGTAGAAAGAAAGATCAATCTCGACCAATGAAAATGGTTAGAAAGTACCATGTCTCAATGCAATTGGTGCAATTCTATGTATCATGCTATTATTCATAGATAATATTTTTATTAATGTGCGTATAAGATATAATTTCACTTTTATGTGAAGATATTTGAGTGAAACAAATATTAGTATTGATTTATTATTTCTAACCAATAGCTGTGGAAGGAATTGTTGGTTATGCAATGTAAGAAGATTTATTTAATTTACATAACATTTGATCGCACAAAGTTATCTATTTGATGCTAGTGATGACACGCCATATTTTACAAGGCAAGCCAATTATGGCAATTTATTCAAGTCAAAGCCAAGATATAAATAACTATAAACAAGTGACTCAACACATAAGAGATGTGTTATTTTTCTTAAATTGAAGGTCTCAATTGTATGAAAATAATGTTGCTTGTAAGTTCAATCAAGGGAAGATACATCAAAGGAGATAGAACAAACTGAAGATTTCAATACAAAGCCATGTATGAACTCAACAAAATAGTGGTGATGTTTAATGTTCATTTTACAATAAATGGTGAGTCGATAAGGGACCCAGCTGCAAATTACAACAAACTAATAGTATTGGCAGTTCTCACTCTGTAATATTGAAAAGTATGGGAGGTAAATACATCCTGTACGTTTTCGTTGTTTAACATTAATATCACCATTTTTCTTGTCCGAATTAATTTTTTTTTCTAAAAGACCTATGCTAAAACTTGATCTGCTCAATATTTCAAGCAGCTTATGAATAAGGTAGAGTGCAGGCAAACTCTACTCCTAATCATTAGTGAAATTTATGATCAAGTTAATCATTATTATTCATTATCTATTAGTGTCAAGAATTAATCCAACCTCCAGCTTATAGAAATATACTACCCTTTTTTCTTTTTAATACTAATTTTCAGTGTGTCCGAACATAGCTTGATTAATTGAATTTGCGCGCTACAAGACCCATTAATTGGGTGACGCCTTAAATGACATGATTTTTTCCCATAAGTACGGCTTGTCCAAAGCAGAAAAGACATGTGCTAATTCTGTGATAAAGCTAGTACAGATATAACACCCCATGGGATACGCTTAGTGGTGATATATGCCTAAATATATTTACATATATTTAACACACCCTTCAAGAAATAAGCCGGAGGTTGTTTGAGCAACTCAGACTCAAATGCTAGCACCAAATAGGAACTCGCGGTAGACCCTTGGTAAAATGTTCAAAGGACCGATATCGGAAAGGTACACGAAGAACACGTAACTCACCACGAGCAACTTCCTACGAAATGAATGTCCATCTCAATATGTCATATACGCGATGTTGCACCGGATTACCCGATATAATAGATCGACATTATTACAATAAACAAGTGTAGCTCAAGGAATTCCACAATGTAACTCCAAAAGCAAATTGGGAACTAAATATGATTCGATACCACATTTGCCACACCCCTATACTGCTTCTGTGACTGACCGAGGTAGTTGTTTCTTAGAAGACCAAGAAATCAAATTACTGTTCCAAAAAATACACAATAACCAGAGATAGATCGTCTCGTATCCTGCAACCACCCCACCGCATCAAAGATAAGTAAACAGGTGGATGAAACAAGATGAGAGAGATATGACCAAGAACAATTGTACCTTGAATATACCGAATAATGCGTTGGAGAGCCACAGAAGCGATCAACTCTCGGATCATGCATATGTAAACACACTTGTTGAACAGCATAACAAATATTTGGTCGGGTGAATGTAAGATATTGAAGAGCCCCAAAGCAAGGACTCTATATAAAGACGGATCCTCATAGGAGTACCAGAAGTCGCACTCAACCTTCTCCTTGCAGCCAACAGGAGTAGAAGATGACTTGCAAGAAGACATTCGCTGTCAATTATTTGCTCGGCATACTTTGCTAGAAAGAAACATACCACCCTTATGTCGAAACCGTAATACAGGAAAATAATTTAAAGACCAAGATCCTTCACAGCAACCTTTGTTGGTGAAGCTTCATAATAGATGTACCTGAGTACATTAAGATGAGAATAATATCATCACCGTAGCAAAATATATGCCACACCACGTACCCTTGCGATAAATAAATAACGAATTATCACACTTGCTATTAGGAGAAACCAAGGAAATAATATAATTAAAAAACGCTACACTGCTCGGGGTGCCCGTTGAGTCCATACAATGACTTACTTAACAAGCATACATAACTGGATGAGTACGATCCCGATACCCCAATGGGTTGATGCATATACACTGCTTTGTAGCTCACCATGAAGAAAGGTATTTTTAACATCCAATCGATGAATAGGCCATGCCTTGATGAGAAAGAGAAAGAATCAAAGTAATGGTAGCCGTTTGAACACCGACTAAATGTTTCGCCATTACCTCAATGCCCAATTACCGAAGCCTTCCTTATCGCCTACAAGATGGGCTTTATGCCTCTCAAAAACACCCATCAGATTTTCTTTATGAGCAAAACCACATAGAATGAATAACATTCACATTAGGTGGATTTGGGGCACCAACTCCCACGCCTTATTTTTAATAAGAGCATCATATTCATCATTCATGGCCAACTTCCACTGTCACGAAGGCTTACCTGCCACGTGGTAGTGGGGACCGTGTAATCAGAGTAGCATATGCATGGTCATATTTTCTATTGGGTTAAAAATATCCATTTGGCTTCTTGTGACCATGGTGGGCCGATTGGTGGGCAAGGAATTTGATGTTTGAGCAGGAGATGTGGGGAGAGTAGGAGAAGTCAATGTATGGTACTGGCTCAGATAGGCCGGTCGTAGAAGGTGGAGGTGGGTCGTGTGTTTGGCCATTTGTAAGCTGAGTAGAGGAGAAGAATTTGATTTCAAGATGAATGTATATGGTGAAATATCAATGCCAAAAAAATCATAAGTAGAAGCGTAAGGAGTATGCAATTGTGCAAAAGGAAACATGTCATCAAACACAAATATGCCGATAAATTATAATCTTGTTTGAGGACAAGTCATAGCATTTATAGCCAATGATGATTCGGAGGATATCCCAAAGACACATGGAGTTGAACGAGGATGCAACTATTGATGGTTGTAGATGAAAAAGAGGATAAATACAAGCACCCAAAACCAATGTGAGAAAGATGGAACCCATGATAAAGAATTTGAAGTGGAGATATATTTCCAAAAGCGCTTGAAGCACATTAAGAAGATATGTAGCCATTTGTAACGCATGATGCCAAAAAGAAGGGGGAAGAGAGGCATGAGCTAAAAGAGTACGAGTAATATTATTTATAGACCGAAATTTTTCGCTCGGCTTACCATTTTGGAGAGACGCAGGTATGAGGACAAGAAGACGGAAAGACATGCCATTTGTTTTACAAAACTCCCAAAAGGGCCATTGTCAAACTCCCTCCCATTATCACATTTTCTGCACATTTTTAAGATGTTCAATTAAGTGAGAATATGAGCTTTAAAAAAGCTAAGAATTTGTCAAACACCGATTTCTTACTATGGGAAAAGTCCATTAAAATTAGAATAATCATCTAAGAAAACAACATAATATTTATGCCCCATAGAACTCAAAATGATGTCCAAAGATCACTATGAATAATATCAAATGGCATAATAGTAATTGATTTTGAAGAAACAAATGGCAACTTAATATGTTTTCCAAAGACACAAGATCGACAAATGCTAGAACTTGAATGCCGATTACAATCAATGCTTTTATTTAGCCTAAGAACATCTAAAACGGAAGCATCCCGATGACCCAAACGACAGTGCCAAAGAGTAGGTGAAATGGTTGCAAAGGCTGAGAGTGGAGGGCTTAATTGTTGATGGAAGAGGTAAGAGGATCAAAGGTCGCCCGACTATCACATCTCGCATTGGCTTCCCGTCCGAAATCCTTCACGTAAAACCCAAAAGGATCAAACTCAACCGTCACATAATTATCGGGGTGAGTAAACTTACTACTGCAATGAGGCTTTAATGATTTTGGGAGCATGAAGAACATTATGTAGGGACAAAGGAGGATTATGATTAGTCAAAGACGTGTGACCATAACCATGAATTGGAATAATATGACCATTGCCCACAAAAGAATACCACTATTATGATTAATTCAAATTAAAAATCAACACGAGAGAGTACCATTGGAGAAAGTCATATGAGAAGTAGCTCCTATGTCCATGTACCATGTCCATCGGGGGATTTAACGACATAGTATGCATCGTGCTTGGTATCCGTTGGTATATATAGCGGACTGCCCACTCGGTTGAAACCCATAAAGGCCTCGCTGTGGCTGTGGCCCAAAGAAGACCGTGCTGTTGCTTCCCTTGTTACTCATTGGACGCTCGAGCCACCTCGTGTTGGATATGGGCAAGGTGGAGTGGCCCATTGCGGGCATCCAACCTAAGGAGGAAAATTAGGCCACTGCTGTGGACTCCCTAGCCCCGCCATGTCCTGCAAGGCCGCCTGAGCCGGATTGCTGCTGCTGTCCACCCCGAGCACCACCACCGTGAGACCTCGACCCCGGCGTCCCCACTGTGACCTTTGCCGCCACCCAACCCTACGCCTGCACTTTATGCCATGTTGCTTTCCACGATGATTGGAATGGTTCGAATGAGAGGATGGATAACCCGAAATCCATACTCCAATCCCGAGGCAACCACCATAGCGGACCTCGAGCCCCAAAGAGCTCTCTCCCCTTCGCCAAGCTCTGACTCTTCTGTAAAGTCATAACATCGATCTGCTTGATAGAATGGAGGTAAAGGGTCACTATTTTAATCAAGGTACCAACACCGATATGCTCGTGAGACCCCAAACGAGTTGAATAACAAGCGACTATTCTCGATACCGCGCTCAGACATTCTTTAATTGATCAAAGAGACTTGAGACGCTTCGATAATATGCCGTGGGAACGCTTTGGAAAATTCTCCATCTTTGTATTGGGAAAATTCGCTTCCGTGGTTACCACACGGGAATTTTGTTATCTTGGAAAATATCACTAGAGTCGATTCCAAGCTTCCATGGCCGTAGCATCGGGTTCGATAATAGTATGCAAGAGATCATTAGAGATTGTAGCATAAATTCATGAAAGAACCGTAGCATCAAGAGCTCCACTCATAATTCCTTTTCATCCTCTACGGGAAGGAACCTTCTTTGCCCTCGCAGAGGAATAATATGATGAAGGACCTGGCGAGAACGTACGGTGATTTTGAAGAGTTCTGCCCATGTGAGTATTGGACATTCTCTATTTCTAGAGTGATGGAGATATGGTTTCGAATGTCTTGAAACCTGCCAAGTGTGATGAAAAGTGCCTGCATCTCAATATGGTGACAAGAAGAATAGAAAAGAAGAGTAAATGGAGAAGAAGAAGAAGAAGGCTCGGGAGCTTTATGAAGAAGGAAAAAAAGATCGTTTTTCCCTAGAGCTCTAATACCATATTAGAAATAATTCCTCCATCATTCCTTATTGGGCACCAACGTGATATATACAAAACCGAGCATGATACGTGCCTAATTCTAAGGGATACGCTTAGCAAGGAATGTGCCCAATCTCATGGGATACGCTTAGCATGATATGTGCCCACCCTAAGTGATACAGTTAGCATGATATATGCCTAAATATAATACATACATTTGAAGATTTGCCAAGGTTGACAGATTCCAACCATCCTACATGATGCTGGTGAGGTGAATACGTGTAATTCCTTCTGGAAAAACGTCTCTTCCTCTTATTGTTATCCATATGTTAGTGAAAGCTAAAGATCTGGAACTATTGTTAATATATGTTAACTATGTGTCTAACTTGTTTTTCGTTTTGGAAAAAGAAAATAGTTCTTTGTTTGCTGTTTGGTTTAATGAAAGAGGGGTAGGGGCTTGCAGCATAACAGAAATAGTTAAAAATCTGCTGAAGTAATTGTTTCTCCGTTTTTCCATTGATAGTGGGTTGTAATCAGGGGTGGAACTATGTGCGTATGTTATGCTGCTCATGAATCCAGTAACTATCAAACTTTGTATTTGTATTTGTAACTTTTGGGTTAAATAGTGTTTCTCAATGAGTAAACAAGCAGTCTCACAACAGACTAATAATAAGAAAATTCAGTATCACATTGGGTGTAAAGGGAGTAACACCATATGCATCTTGTAGGTTTTTCCAGTAACACTAAATTACATATGTTTGTATTTACTTGTATGAATTTTTCTTCTGTGTCCTTCTGGGACATCCGACTAAAGAAAAAGAAAAAAATAGAAAAATGAAAACAGATTGCAAATAAAAATAACACAAGTTAAAGAAACACTCTTACTTTTTTCTCTTTACAGGATAGCCTGATGTTGGTGTATTTATTTTTGAATAACTTGGTTGCAATTTTAATTTAGCCACTGAAATTACCATGAAGGAGTAATCTATACTCAGTGATAAAATGTTGAGGTTATGCATCAAACTTCTGATATATGCTGAATGCTCCATCATCAACAAGCTCAACCAATGGACACTCAATCTCAGCCCCCTGCCCAGGTAAAGCCATCCCTGCGAACTGTGATTTTTTCCTGCTCAGTGACAACTATAACTTCTTCTTTACGGGTTGATAGTTCAAGTTAGCTATCACCACATATATGCATCTTAGATTTGAGGGCCATATCGCATTTGCCAAAGGATACTTCGTCTGTTTCTAGCTGTCAAATAGTAGATATTGAATATCAGTAATGAAATCACCTCCCAAACCTCACTTGTGGGATTATAATGAGTACAGGTTGTTGGTGTAGTAGCAATAAACTAGAAGGATATACTTCCTAACTAATGAAGCTTAATGTCCACAGTAGTAAGAGATGTATCCCATTGATGGAATGATGAGCATACTAGGTATGGACAATTTAAACAAACTTCAGACATCATGTCTTTGCCATTGTTTAAGACTCACAACTCAGTATTCTCCCAAGCAAATGTTCAAATTATTACATCTTGACTCCAATGATGTTGTAACTTGTCAAAGATATACAATAAACTGCAAAAAGTGAGTCAAACATTTAAAGAGCGCAAAGCAGATTTTTGTTGCAAAACTAAGATAAAAGGAACTTGACCCTTGAGTTGGCTAAAAAAATAAAAAGAAGCTAACCTAAAAGATATGTGGAAGGCCATTGGTGCCTCCACTCATTCCTAAGCACTGAAAGCATCTTTGGGTACTTGGACGAGTCGTATATCCAGAGGACCAGATGCTGACTGGATTTTTATGGAAAGCCTGTGAAGAAGAGGTAACATGAAACAAATAGCAGCAGACTTAGAGGAATCACATTTGATACAATTTTCTCTTTTAACAGTTGATTCAGTTGACATGTTATATAACTACCATTTGCAACATATCGAGGGTAATTAGTATGGTGGAAAAAGGACAAGCACAATTCACAAAGAAATAAAAAAAAAAAGAGAGATAATATTCAAGAACATAAATGATTACCATGCTCTCCCACGGAATATAAAAATCAGAAACTGCAGCTGCAAGAAAAAATATAGCACTAGGCCCAAGGTCCCTCAAAGACACAGAAATTAGCCGAAGAATCTGCCAGTGACAAAAAATAACGCTAATCAAAGCGCTACCAGCCTCCACAAAGCGTAGTAAAGATGCTCATATGAAGCTATTTAAAGCATGAACTTTCTATAATTGAACATTGATTTTACAATAAAACAGATTTCACTGATCTATTAAACTTAACCTGCAAATACTCGAAAATTGTTGTAAATGGAAGTTTCAACAGGATGCCCTCAGCAACAGCCTGCAATTATTAAATTCTTGCAGTGACTGTTGAAGATAAACATATGATAATTTAGAATTAAAAAAACAGGAAGAAAATAACAATCAGTAATAATCCATACTGCACGATTTTCAGTAATGGCCTTTCACTGTTTCAGCATGCAGTATCCACTAAAAATAATGCAATAAAAAATGCTCATTAGGTTGGAAAAGTGTAAAATTACCAAATCAATTGAGATTCAACATACTCAAAACAGTAAAGATCTCTCCCATAAACTTAACCACCACTAGGATGCAAATAACATTAATATACAGGAGAAGGAAAATCCAAGATAAACGAGTAACCACATTTACACATTCCCGCAGATGAAAATATATTTAAAAGGGGACATGGAGCATTTTTCATCCTACCAGTTCTCGCTCTTTTTGCTTTTCCTTTGTCTTATGATTCTCAGAAGCTAACAGATTCTGTAGAAGATGACATCATTTCATACAGAGAGTAGCAAATTAAGTTCTAGTTGTGTTTAAAATGCCTAAGACCTGGACCACAAAATCACGGTGGTGGAATGAATCCATTTAGCTCAAACAGGGAACAGAGGTAGTCTTGAGGGACGAGACAGCACGAGTCTTGACACCTGGGCTTACATGGAGGTGGTATTGCGGTCATTGGTGATTGGACATGGGAGCCTCAGTCAGGCACTGGTTTATTAAAATAACTGTAGAAGAATTCCATATTACAATTATTGACCTAGAGAAAGCATATGATAGAGTGCCAAGAAAATCGAGTTTTGTGGGTATTGATAGTAAAACAATACATACCAATCCGTATAAACATAAAGTATAATGCATGATAGAGCAACCACAAGCTGGAGAACAGTGACAGAAGAAGATAGAGGATTTTCCCATTTCTGTTGATTTACACGGGGAGTTTTCCAGATCACTTGTTTACCCTATATATGAATGAACTACTAATAATAGATAATTCATGGTACATGCTATCATGACAATATGGTGATAATTGACGAAACAGGAAGAATCAAATCAAAACTGAAACTACTGAGGGAACTTGAGTGTAATTTCAGTGGTGAACAAGTAATAGTAAAAAGACATATGCATACTGAAAGTTTATCCCATAACAACAAAGATGATGAAGTGATATTGGTCAGCTTATGGACCTAAATGCAGACAAACGATACATATCTCAACTCAGCCTTTTAGGAGAATGTAATGATAAATGGAGATGTAATAGAGATTTCAAAGTAGGATTTTTTGAAAGAGAGAAGCAGTTCTAAGGAGTATTGTGCTATAAAGGAAACTCTAATAAAGGGAAGCAAGTTCTACAAAATGATTGTAAGGCCAGCAATGCACATGGAGTCAATCCGGGCATCAAACTATGTTACTTCAAAATGTGTGCGAGTGTCTAGCATGAGTATGGAGCTAGAGCGGGGTTTTCATCAAAGAAGTTTTAAGATTTCATCTATTTATTATGATTCATCTGCACCTCTATATTGTTAAGTATGAACAGGTGTTGGAGCATTTTGACAACCATTATTTATGTGGATCTACAAAATTTATATGGAATTTTGGGAATAAAAAAGAATAAAAGCAAATGTATTAATATCAAGAAAATACAAAAACTACTGACCTTCAATGCTTGAATCATCAGCAACACTAAAGCACTCTAGCAGCGGATCATCGGGGCAGAGAACTACAAATGGCTGGCATGTCCCCTGCATGTTTTACGGTCTTACTACTCTAACATCAAAATCCTAATGATCAGAGGAACTAACTTGGCACTTGAAAACAAACCTTCTGTAGAGAAAGACTACAGAATAACCGGCCTTCAAAAAGTACCTGCAATTTCATTTTTCATTTTGATCATCAAATGTTATGTGAGTTCAAGTGTGTGTGTAAATACTCCAAGCATGGTATTCGCTCGTGATATACTCTAGATGCAGCCCTCTGTGACCGGAGCTAAAGTTGTCAATATAACGAACACCCTGCTTTTCCAAAGGAACAGTTGTACCACCGGAAGTAATGCACACCACCCTGTTTGCTTTACTCATTCACTGAGCATGAGACACAAAATAAAGTCTAGTGGCATCTATATTTGAAGAACAGAGAATTAAAAGGCTAAAATCTACGAGATGTTGATAATTAAATAAATAACAATTGCCTGATGATGAAGTATTGCGGTCAACGAATTTCTTCAAACTTTTTCAATTTCAGCAGCATCCTTTAGTAGTGGAGATGACTCAAAGAAGGACATTACTTCATTTTTTGATGTTTCTCGTAACTGATTAGCATCATCAACTGCATCCATGCTGAAACTTGACAAAATCGTTTATTTAGTCATTCGATTAGGTAAGATAAAAAAAAAACTTGAGAACCTGTCATATGAGGACTAACCATCAGTCACCAAAATAACCTATAACAGGTAATTTTCCTTAATATAACTGAGCCCTTGAGTTACATATCAATATTCTAACTAAATGGTAAAGAAAGGATAGTATTTCATTGACAAATAGATCAGCAATAAAACAAACATGCTGCACTTGGAACTTCAAGTAGACGGAGGCTTAGATCAAAGGATTGCTTTAACACTTTGATATCTTTCCTCAAACATTCACAAAAATTTAGTCCGACACCAGTGCTATATTTAAAAAAACAAAAAATGCTCAGTACAGAAAGCCCACTATTCATATAAAAAAAGGGGGAATCTAAAAATTTGAATGGACTGAGGAACTGGGTTTTGTTACCTGCTGGAAATTAGCTGAGAAGAATGTTTGAGAATTTGGTGGCAAAACAAATAGTTTTATGTACACCTTTATGGAGATTAGTTCCGCAGCCGTTTGGCCGGCGATATGCTCATTGTTATTGTAAGTGTGAAAAAAGGCATTAAACTATTTCATAAGCAAACAAATATTTTAAATAGTTACCAATCTGTCAAAATGGGCCAAATATATATAACCTCTAATTTGTTGTAATTTTATTTTGACTTCATCTTACTATTATTTTCTTTTTAAACCCTTTTCCTTTTTTTTATAGTCCATTTAAACACAAACACTGATTTGTAGTTTCTTATCTGATGGGCGTGTGAGACAGCTTCAAAACTACACCTTCTTTTTTTTTTTTTTTTTTTTAATTTTAATTAAAAAATTATTTTTTACTTATGGAATAATTTATCTTTTCTCTGTTCTAGCTACCATAATGCTGTTATTGTTTAATATATTTTATGATTAATAAGAAATAAAAATAAATTCAATATCAAATAAGTAACCCTCTCATTTTAGACTCTCCTATCTTGTACTACACATAAAGAATCATATATATTACGTGGTAAATGCGCAAAATTAATCTATATATCTTAATATTTTCTTTTAAGATTTTTAATAAAAAAACAAAAACTTATTTAATAATTTTAAAATTTAATTAAAAAAACAAAAGCAAACAACAAAATTTTAAGTGATTGTATCCTCGTTGCCTTTTTTGACTTTTTTTGATTTTTTAAAAATACTATCACAAAAAATTATAAATTTGAAAATTAAATTTTTTATTTTTTTCATTTAAATAATTTTCTTATGTAATTTTATCCTTCATCTATTTTTTTTTATTTTCTTACTTTTATTCATTTAATCCTTCAAAAAACTGTAATTATTATTATCCTTCTTAAAATAACTGAAGTTAGTTTGTCTTTTCCTTCTAATAATTTTTACAAAATTTTTAAATAATTTTTTTTCTTACTCAACTTTTCACATATATTTCATAATTTATATGATATTAAATACCAAGAAATAACTTCATAAATAATTTTATTTATAATTAGTTATCTTCTTTATTTCATTTTTTAGTATTCAAAGATCACATAGCCGATAAAGTATATCAACTAACGTACTTTAATGTTTTAAAAATTACTTCTAATAAACACTTTTGTCAATGATTACTTTTATATTTTGTACACTTTTTTTCAAATCTACCTTATTTTTTATATATATTATTTAATTTGTATCATCTTATAAAATAACAAAATTTATACATATATAACATTATAAATTTAGAGAGCTCAAAAATTAAAATTTTGTCATCCTCCTTGTCCGTCCAATAAAATAATCGTGAAACATTTGTGGAGTTTAAGTAGCAATTCAATTTTATATAGTTATATCTTTAATGACTTTTCAATCAAATATTATATTTTTCTATTGTTAAAAATGTACGATCTAACCATATAATATTTTAAAATTAGGTATATATAATTCTTCAAGATATTATTTATGGATATTGATATCATAAGTTTACGATTTTTACAAATTTATTTCCTTTTCATTTGTGTGCCCCTTAAAAATTATTATTCTTTCTTGAATTATTAAATCAATTATCCTTCACCTCTTGCTAATCATATGAAACATCCTAAAAATTATTTTCTATTTCGATTAATTCCTTCAATTATTACTCATTTTTAATATCCAGTATAGACATGTTTCAAATTATTATTTTTATTAATATTCCTTTGTCATATTTTAAATCCATGAAAAATAATTCAATACGCACTAAAAATTCATTTTGGAAAGTAAATGATGAGTCAAGATTCAGAGAAGAAGAACAATTCCTCTTGATAATATATATACCTATATATATATATATATATATATATATATATATAGAGAGAGAGAGAGAGAGAGAGAGAGAAATAACTTAACTAAATCACTTTTATCCTAATCTAAAATTCTTGCATTTTTCAAGAAAAATTGAAGAGTTCATACCAACAAATCATAGTACGATCTCTCGAAAACTGGGGGGGTGGGAACTTGAGAACTCTAACAACAACAAAATAAAAACTTGAAGACTACAATTTTTACATATCAATAAACAACTTTCCTATGAAATAAACTATATTTGAAAATTACAAATTAACTTTTATATCTCATGTTCAATCATTATGCTTATTAAAAGTTGATCCATATGACCATGAAAAGATATATTCATATTTTCATGAGAGATATGCATGTATATGTTGTTTTTCTTCTTTTTTCCGTCTTCATTTTGAAAATATCTTAACTCGAAAATAATAAGTTAAACTTATCAACAAAGACAAAAAAATTAAATAATAATAATAATACAATACAAAAACAAAACAAAAACAAAAAAAGGAAAGTTAACTAACCAAATAAAACTTTCAAGAATGCTTAATTGGTGAGTTAAAAGGAAAAAAGGAATATATTATCAACATAACATAATCAAATTTCTAAAAATACAAAGTAAAGCAAAGAGAAAATTTTAAATCAATTTTTCAAGAAATTCCTGATTCATTTTCTAAATTAAAAAATAAGGGAATTCTTAATTTCATATATATATCATCAATAATCGAAGCGAATAATATTAAAATAAATGATTGCAATAGAGAAAGAGTTATAATCATATTATCATATCAATCATTTACCTCGTAAAATCAAACTATGCAAGGAGGCCTTAACAATTTTCATTATAGATATCTCTTATAATCTGCAAAAATCGATCAAATAAGTCAAAACATTAACCAAAGCTACAAAGAAGCAAAAGATGAAAATAAGGAGAAAGTTTCATTAATAATAAAGAAAATGATACAACAAAATTTAGTACCTAAAATAGAGGATAAACTAATATATATAGATCAAAAATAAATTTCTATTAGTATGATTTTAAAGTATTATAAACTTATATGTTAAATAATTGGTGGTTATGAAGATAAAAGTTTGAGAGTTATGAGTATTATTAATATTAATTAATAGTAGAATTTATGTAATTCAAGAGGTATGAGTTAAGAAAATGATTTTATAAAATACAATAATTGAAAAAAATGTGATAAAAAGTGAAAAAAAAGAAGAGAAAATAAATAAATACTTTTCTTGGTCATAGAGAAGTGTCACATCACCTCATATATGTCTAGCTTATATATATATATACATATATATATAGAAAGAGAGAGAGATTGATTCCTTAAGGAATGACGTGACAGAGAAAGTGAATTGCTTACTTAGAAGTGTGCGAGAAGAGAAAAAATAGAGTTTGAACTAATGTAATCATACACATGTCACTCCTTTTACATGCTAACATATAACCAGTACTCTTAATATTATTTTTTTGTATATTAATATATATATTTAAATTATGTAAGTTTTATATTTTTGAGATAAATGATATTTGTGGGTCACACTTTTCTTTAATTTCTAAAATTTTCTTCTCTTTCCTTTGTTGTTTTCCTCCGGAGTACTTTCTCCATTGCAGCTCAAAACCTACCTAGTTAAAATATTCATTTACTTGCATCCTATTAGCTTAATCTTTATCCCTAATTATATACTATAAGGCCAACTATACCCTGTAATTAAGAAAGTTAACAAAAATAACTCCTTATTTTTAATGATTTTCATCATGACAATTTAAAAGCCACAGGGTTGACATCCGGGTGAGATGTGGATGCCAATGACATGTCACCAACACCATAAATCTCATTATCTAAAAGTCTTGAAATTTTAATTTAGTAATTTTTAATTTTTTGTTGTTTTTTGTATCCAAAGCTTTTCATTTTCATTAATAATTATTTTACACATTAATCCCTATTCTAATTTAAAATTTCTCAAAAATTACAATCTTTAACAAACATAAAAAAATCCATCCAACCCATCCCTCTATCAAAAATCTCTATCGCACTAAAAGAAAACTCATTTATGTCTTATGTAATCAAGAAATCTGAAGAAACGATACAATTATACACTAAGCTTTTAAGACCACTCACAAATTTCCCTAATAATTTAAACCCGTTTTATTCTTTTCCTTCATTTCTTTTTAGTTTCAAACCTATTCATAATTTTTTTATGAAGAAGAAAAAGAAACAAAAAAAAAGAAAAAAATGATGGAGGAGAGAATAATGGTAATCGGGGCGCACTAGTCAAAAAAGAAAACTAAAAAGTGAAAAGGAAAAGAATTTGGAAGAAGAAATGTTATTGGAATTGGATATTTACTTCATAGAGATATAAGAAAGTTAAGCCGCTTGGAAAATTCATCAAGGAAAAGGAAGAAAAGAGAAACAACTGCAAATAAGTTCAAAGTCGATATACAAGTACATATCAAAATTGGAAAGCAGCTGGTTTAATAGGAGTAATTGATAAAGGAAATATGTCAAGTAAATAATGAATCCATAAATAGTTTTTTTCATTATATTTATTTTTTTCTTTTTCTAGAAGATGTACAACTATCGAAATAGTTAGGAAAGATCCATTTTGCCTTGTATATATAGATGAGCTACAATTCAATATAAATACAAGAAAAAATTTCAGAATTTCATTGTGTCTTTTACTTTTTAATATAGTATCAGCACCGGTTGACTAAATCCGCCTCTTCTTCTTGCCTTATCGGAAGTGAAGAAACTAGTGCAACACCAGATGTTGGATTCTCTATGAATTCCACTCATCCTTACTATCTACATTCTTCATATTATCCTCGAATAAACTTAGCAAATTCCATCTTCGATGGCAAAGGGTATGGAGGCTGGCGTAGGTCAGTTCTTATTGCTCTATTAGCCGAAAATAAAATAGGCTTCATAGATGGTAGCTATATAATCTGTGTTGCACCTACTTCTGATTTTTCTGATTTCAAACCATGAGTAGGTGCAAAGACATGGTGCTCATGGCTTCTCAATTCTTCAAAAGAAACTTGATAGTGTCATATACTCAGTCACTACCAGAAAGTCAGAGCAGCCTCAGGGATAGGTTTATCAGTCAAATGGGGCTAAGTTATACCATCTACAACAGAACTAAGATTTAGTTCAAGGATTAGTGATAGTTGGTATATTTCCTACAAAATGAAAAGACTTTGGGATGAACTAGATACCTTATATGCATATATAAAGTATGGATGTAAGTGTAATTATGGAGAAAAAGAAAAAAATACTAAACCCATGCAAGATGAGAGACTTATTCACTTCTTGATGGAGTTGAATGAATTATATAGTTTTTATTAGAGGAAACATCCTTATAATAACACCTCTTCCTAATATCAATATGGCTTACTCTTTATTGATGCAAGATGAGAAACAAAGGAAACTTATGTCAGCCACCAACATCTTAGGAAATCCTCTTTTTCAAGAATAAATCAAAAGTACTCAAGTTTTGAAAACTACGATTACAAAGGAAAAAGAAAATCATTCAAGAAGAACTAATCTTGTCTTCCTACCGCAAGAAGATAGGGACACACTATAGATAAATGTTGCTGCACTATAAGTTTCCTCAGATTTTTGTTACACCCTGCAAATTCTCGACATGTAGATGGCCTATTCGCATGTTGGTTAAGAGTTTTAGAATGCCATACATGCTAGAAAAAGGCCCGGAGAAAGATCGGACAAGTGCCAAGTCGGTAATATCGTAAGACAAATGCGACTTATAAATCGTATTCCATGAATGCGACTTTAAAGGTCCCAAGAATAAAAGGGCCTCCAACTTTGATTTTAATGTTAAATTTCATGTAATTTGAGAGCAACCACATAGAAAACAAGTACGAAGTGAGTTATGAGATTCCTTCCGTTTACGTTTATTAAATGCGGTCCAAACTCAAATTAACTCGTATACGTAGGGGCTACAAATAAGGAGCATTCCTACTGAAAGGTTTCGTGAAATCGGCCTGGCGAATCGCGTGGCCCGACATAAGGTAAGTAGAATTGTCTAAATTAGTGTCATTATACTCCTAGCTCTAAAGCTGAGTATTTCTTCCTTCTGTACTTTCTGGAGAAACAGCTAGTTTTTGACCATTTTTCGATAAGCCAAAGTTTGGGCGATATATATTGAAAGTGATATTTTCTTCCGTATTAGCGTATTTAGTTCTAATTGACCTACATATGAATGCAGCTTGGGAGAAATAGCGTAATACTGGACCGAGCTACGCCTAGTTAGTCGGGAAATCAAGCGAAGGTATGTAAAGCCAATTCCTTCGGCAAGTTAGTAATCCAGTATAGCAAATAGCGTGAACTATAGAAGAAAGAATTCGTGTCAGAATTGAGTCCAAGATGAATCTAATAAGCATGTTTTTATGAATATTATGATATATATCTTAATGAAAGTTAGTAAAGCAATATCGCATACCAGATGATATCTCGATACATTTATAGTTCAAGATGATAACCGCCTTAAAGCGTAAAAGAGTCTGTAATAAGAAATCGAATACGTATAGTATTTCGCATCAAACATGCTTGCTATACGTGATTATTGTTTGTTGAGACCTCAAGCTTAGGCAGCGAGGGAACCCTTTGAGCGTTCTCGCCACCCCCCGGGTTGGTAATCGTGTCGTGACCCACCGTGAGGGTGGGATACGCCACTCCAAGGAGTGGTATGTCGTCCGCGAAGTAGGACGAAGATGGATGAAAGCTTCCCCATATGAGGCTGATCAACATAGCATTACGTTACGTGAGTACCTGAGTACCGAATATAGAGTACATAGTACGTATTAAGTACAGGAGTCCTGCTCGCATACGCTTACTTATCAGAGGTCATAGTCCGAGATGGAGACCTGTGGGCCGGTAGAGGTGCCGTAATTAGTAGATGAGTTGAGCGGATTTACTTTGGATGGTTTTGACCCGGCTAGGGGTATTAGATTGTTTGTTGGTTGGCACCTTCCGCTTATGGGGGCCGTGGTATAGGTCCTTGTTTGTTATATATATGTATATACTTGATATCTTTTAGCCGATAGGACAATGTGTCGCCAAGGACGGCTGTGCATGCTCCTACCTTACTCTGCCAGCAATATAAGCCATTCTGATTCCACTTCACCTGCATAGCCGCATACTTTACTGCTCAATTTCTAATTATGTTGCTTATATTCGCTATGTTCACAATGTTTGCATACTTGGGCACTGCTGGCACGACGCCCATTTTTGGGGAACTGCATTACTTGCCTGTAGGTTCCTATAGACGAGGAGCCATCCTCGTGATTCTAGCTACACAGTCACGCTCCCCGTCATCCGAGCTTGATATTCAGAGGTTTACACTACTTTATTTTGTTATATAGTACGGGTAGGTCGGGCCCCGTCCCACCATCTTATCGTGATTCCTAGAGGCTTGGCAGACAGTATATATCTCCCTGTGGTTAGTTGTGCCGGTCGTGTAAGTAGTTGTGTGTATGTTTAGCTATTTAGTATTGTTGTTTATAAGTACGTGTGGGGCCGATCCAAGCAGGTAGTGTAACCTTTCCGGTCACGTAGCTGTTCAACATTTGTTATACCGATTTAGAGATAATCGGGATTACATGGTGGCCTTGTCGGCCCGGCATAGGGTTTCCTATATGAGTGTGACTGGGTTAGCCGATGTTATAGTACAAGTGGCCACAAAGCCCAATGACCTGAGGCCGGTTTACGCCATGAGAGCCTGATTCCGTGAATCCGAGTTAGAGCCACTGTGTGCACCGATGTGCTTAGCTCGCAGACCAGCGCTCAAAGTCCTAGTAGGGCACCTGTGCCAGTCATACCCCCCCAAAGCGGGGTAGATAAACTTGGTATCAGAGCAGGTCGTATCCTGTGGAGTCCGCAAAGCCAGACTAAGTAGAGTCTTGTCTATGGATGTGTTGTGCACCACATACTATAGGTATGAGGCCGTAAGGTATGATAGGATGGTTACTCTTTCTTCTCATACAGTCGTGCTATAGAGCGGTACAGTATAGGGTTGAGTCCCTATAACTTACCATATTCTTTTTCAATACGTATACAGTCGCATCACCGATATCCTATCCCAGCAGATCGTATATAGCAACAGAGAGGACACCAGCCGCCATACAAGGTAACTACAGCAGCAGGAAGGGGTATCAGGGACCTCCCAATGATACCTTTATCGGTACCATCCTTAGTATATCGATAACTTCATAATAGGAAGTCAGAGCATAGCGTATAAATGAGTTGATTTTATTTGTTAAATATATAAGATCTGATTAAGATGATTGAAAATATTAGATTATCAGATAGGTGTGAGAAAGAGGGAAATGTAGGATTCTCACCCATCCTTTCAGATGTGGTACAGTTCCATGTTTTATTTCGCGCGTAAGTTTACCTCTTAGTTTTGATTCCAACATAGCAAAGGGCATAAGGATTGGAGGCGATGTTTGCCTAAAGCAAGCAGTAAGTGAAGATTGATTGGTTGATTCCATAAAGTGTTAGAAGGAGTAGGGAGTCCCTATGATTATGTAAGTTGCGACCCTACCAGAATAAGTCAAGAGCAAGTAAGCATCACTAATCTTCATGAAAGTGGAAGAGAAGATCCGTCGCTGATGGACTTCCAAAGAATAGTCAAGTTCGAGCCGAAAAGGCTGGAAGTCCGCCAAACACGTTAACAACAACAAGATATACCAGAAGATAATAGTTATAATTTTTGTACCGTGATACCGAAAGGTAGGGGGTCATGTGAATCGATGGGTCCGACTCAGCTTAAGAAGTATAAGTTGGGACTTGACCGTAACCTGATAATAATGTAAGGTACTTTGAACCCCGTGAGCGCCTTAAGTAAGATAAGGGGAGGTAATAGGAATACCGCATTTTTAGGGAAATTAGAATCACCTCCAGATTGATAGAATATCGTGTATGAAGATCAATTTCTGACTCAAAGTTAAGAGACAAGGATTGCAGTTTAGAATGTCAAGGGTACGTCCGCCTACGGAGAAGTTAAGAGACCGCCGACACAGAAAGACCTCACCCAGCGGCCCGGAGATAAGGCCCGTGAGATGGGCCAGGGCTCATTATAATGCCAAGTAAGGCCCAAGGTTCGATGTTGACCCCACAAGAAGAGTGGTGGAATTTCAAACAGCTATAACACCATAACTAAAGTGCATATGTTGTTGCTTCCGTAATGGGAAGGAAATCAAATGAAATGATACGAGAGGACAGTGAGATATCACATGAATCGTAGGAAGCAAAAGATATCATGCGTATGAAATTCAAGAAAAGCATGTCGTAGATTACGTATTACTATAAAAACTAATATGTATGTGCGTAGTTGTTGAGATGTTTATATACACATGCGATATGTTGTAATAGTCACAATAGTTACAAATAACGAATTGGGTAGATCGTAGGATCGGGCAGACCTCACCACAAGAAGGGGGCAGTAAGTGTGATTCACGTGATGAAGCCATATAGAAACTTTCTCACTCCCGCTTATTGAGTTAATGGACTGGTTAGCGTTGTTGCCGCATCTAGACTTGGGCTTTCATAAGAATTAGCAACCTGAACTGCAGTTGATGATACGAGCATAGTTAGACGGTCTAATGACCGCATGGCGCCCTCGTATTAAAGGTGGTGCCATCCCTAAAGACCGCAACATTATCGCATGTGCCGTAAACTGCACTAGAGACCGAATAGGCATACTTCGAGGTTAGCAATACCTTAATTTTTTCCAAGATGTTAAGTGGCCTTACATCATTTTACCAGCCTTGTGGTGAGAGTCGGCCTTAGTCAACCCAGCGTACTATTATGTGGAACAACCCGTAAGTCGCCCAACCGTCTCACTGATGTCCTGGGGCTCCTAAGAAAGGGTCCACACGTAGTTAGTGACTAATTAGTACTTTAGTTGGTTCTCGTAAGGTATTCAGATACGAGCCCTAGCAGAAGGCCGCCTACAAAATGGGCTCATAAGACCGGTGAATTTCCGAGAACGGTAGTATAAACTAAGTGGGTACGAATAAGGTGAAGAAATTGGTAGTACTGCTAGCACAAAGGTTTAACTAAGACAAGGAGATCGGTGGTTCCTATGAAGATCCGTGTGGACGGATTACCCGAGAGAGAGTCGGACTAAGTACAACGCTACAATTGTTCAATTAGAAGGATAAAAATAGTTAGCCGTCCACAACTGGGCAGCTTATGCATGAGCTACGTATGTCCGAGTAGAGCCATTTAGAGCATCGTTAGGACTACTGCAAAGATTCGGTCATTCAACCTAGCTATTCGGGGCTTATTCAAGGTTATTCAACTGCACTATTATAGATCATGATCATTGTCAGATCCTCTCCATCGATATGGGCACATGGTGTGCATGTACTGCTCAGCATCTCAAGAATAGTAGCCTTAGCATGCGGCCGTAAGGCCAGATAAGATCTAGCTATACCAGTAGATTACTCGCTGGGTTCTCCCAAGTGATAATAAGCCGCCTTAGCCGTTCGGTAGCAGAAAGAGAGGACACAGAGAGCTGTAATTTCAACATCGCAAAGGTCTTCATTAGTTGTGGAAGTAAAGGGATGACAAGATAAAGATCTCACCTAGTTCGATTTAAAGACAGAGTCTAATGAGAAAAGTGTCAGACCTGCAGTAACCGAGGATAAAGTGCTGCGGGCGCGTCTTGTGTTCCGTGTGTTGCAGGTTTTCGCCAACAGATTGGGCGAGGTATATTATGTCCATTATTCTCTTCATCTCGGGTTCGACAAAGATGTACCAAGATGTGGAAGATCTATTGGCTGCGTATGAAACGAAAAAAAGGATAGTAGAATTTGTGTCTGTGCTGGGTCCTAACCGCCAGCAAGAAAAACGGAACACCAGAAACCAGCGGATTGACTGCACATACGTGTCTCTTTGAAGTGGGAAGCAGCAAACATGGATTTTGTAGCGGTGATTACCCTGCACGAAGCATGCATGATTCAATTTGGGTAATTGTCGCATAGACCGTCAAATCAGCCTATTTCCTTCCAGTAAAAGCTACTTTCTCTATTGAAGATTACGCTGACTGTATATCGTAGAAATAGTTAGATTACACTGGTGTTCCAAGATTTACATCTCCGATGAGGAGCACAATTTACATGTACTTAGATTTTGCACATTTTGTAGAGGTCTCAGAATGCGGTGATTAATTCTGAGCACAACATTCCACCCCCAAATGAATGGACAAGCGGAATGCGCTATTCGTACGCTCGAGGATATGTGCTACGGGCGTGTGTGTTGGACTTTGGAGGTAGCTGATGAGTATTTACCGATTGAGTTTCGTTTATAACAATAGTTACCACTCGCTATCCAAGATGTTTTCTTATGAAGCGCGAGTGGGCGGAAGTTTAGATCTCCATACGGTTGGTTTGAAGGTGGAGAATCAGCATTGATTGGGCCAGAGATCATCTCATCAGCCTGGTGAGTGCAGTTGGTCATGAACGCCTACCGACCGTCGTAGCCACCAAAAATCGTGGAGGCCGATGCGCGCAGTAAATCCTAATGAATGAATGACCCGTAGGGCATTTTGAAAGTCTCTCCAATAAAAAGGTGATGAGATTCGACAAGAAAGTCGTTCTTAGATTTGCTTGCCTTATCAGAATCGCCGAAGAATAGCCAAGTGGCATACGAGTCAACTTACCCCAAAATTAGAGTCTTTTCACCTGTAGCTTTTCATGTCCATGCTGAGGAAGTATATAGGAGACCCCCTCTCGGAGTTGTCCTGGCTTAGGATGTCCAGGTTACGAAAGAGCTGGCTTATGAAGAGGTACCAGTAGCTACACAGCTGTAATGTATTCAGGTTGGAGAACCAAAGATGGCTTGCTTCACAAAGTATTACAGCAACATGAACCGGGAGAGATGATCTCTAGGAAGCAGAGGAAGATATGAAAGCCGATATCCTCACTTGTTTCAAGCCTAGCTAGTCAAGAGGTATGTTAGTATTGTTATCATATGAAATGCCTTATAGTATATGTATAAATGAGATAATCGACTCCAATCTTTTGTCCGATGAATGCGTTATTGTGTGGAGCACTGTGATGCTGGACTTTTTGCATTTTAGGTTTTCGAGATAGTCCATAATATGTGGGAAAACTCGCCAAAATTTTTCTAAGAATAAGTTGAATAAGTTGAGAATTTCCATAAATAGAAGTTTACATTCGAGGACGAATGTTCTAAAAGGGGGGTGATGTTACACCTCGTAAATTTTTAACATGTAGATGGCCTATTCGCATGTTGGTTACGAGTTTTAGAATGCCATACATGCTAGAAAAAGGCCCGGGGAAAGATCGACAAGCGCCAAGTCGGCGCGTCGCAAGGCAAAATGCGACTTATAAAACGTATCTTTGGACAAGATACAGATTTATAAATCCATTCCATGAATGCACTTTAAAGGTCCCAAAAATAAAAGGGCCTCCCTACTTCGGTTTTAATGTTAAATTTCATATAAATTTTTAGAGCAAACCTGGGGCAAAACAGGGGCAATGAAGTGAGTTGATGAGATTCTTCCATTTACGCTATTAAACGCGGTTCAAACTCAAATTAACTCCAGATACCGAGGTATTACAAGAAGGAGCATTCCTATGGAGTTAATTTCGCGAATCTCGGCCGGCGAATCGTCGTGCTACCGAATTAAGGTAAGTAGAATTGCTCCAAATTAGTGTCAATATACTCCTAGCCCTAAAGTGAGTATTTCTTCCTTCCTGGACTTTCAAAAATAGCGAAGTTTTTGATCGCTTTTCGATAAGCCAAATTGGGCTATATATATATTGAAAGTGAGATTTTCTTCGTAATATTGTTTATTTAGTATTCTAATTGACCTACATAAGGAATGCAGTTGGGAGAAATAGCAGAAATATCGACCGAGCTACGCCAGTTAGTCGGAAACTGCCAAGGTATGTAAATCTAATTTTGGCAAGTTAGTAATCCAAAGATGGCAATAGTATGAACTATAGAAGAAAGAATTCAAGTCTAGAATTGAGTCCAAAGATGAATCTTAGCAAGCATGTTTTATAATATTATGATATATATTCAGAATAAAAGTTAGTAAAGCACATCGCATACCGATGATATCTCGCATACAAAAGATAGTTCAAACATGAGAACCGCTTTAAAGCGTAAAAGAGTCTGTAATAAGAAACTAATACGTATAGTATTTTTTAGATCAAAATATGCTTACAGAGTGATTATTGTTTGTTGAGTCTTGTTGTGGCATGAGGGCACCCTTTGAGCATTCTCTTGCCGCCCTGGGTTGGTAATCGTGTCGACCCACCGTGAGGGTGGGGATACGCCACCCAAGGAGTGGTATGTCGTCCGCAAAAGAGGACGAAGATGGGATGGAGCATTCTATATGAGGCTGATCAGCATAGCATTACAGCGCACAGAGTACGGAGTACTGAGTATAGAGTACAGAGTACGTAGTTGAGTATAGGAGTCCTTCGGGCTCGACACAGCTACTATATCGTAGGTCATAGTCTCGAGATGGAGACCAGTGGGTCAGAGAGGTGCTCGTAATTAGTAGGATGAGTTGGAGTGGATTTAATTTTTGGATGGTTTTGACCCGGCTAGGGGTATATAGATTGTTTGCTCGGTTGGTAACTCCTTCTGGCCATGGGGCTGGTATAGGTCCTTGTTTGTTATATATATGTATATGTTTGAGATCTTTTTAGCCGATGTACGCTGTGTCGCCATGACGCATGTGTATGCTCCTACCTTACTTCAGCATGTATAAGCTTGTTTCGTGATTCCATTAGTCCGCATAGCTTCGTATACTTCTTACTGTTCGACTTCTAATTATGTTGCTTATATTCAGTTTTGTTCAGTTTGCTTTGCATACTGTACCGCTGGTACCGACGCCCGCTTGGGGCGCCGCATTGCATTTCCTACAAGTTCCTATAGACGATGAGCCTATCCCTCGTGATTCTAGCCGCAGAGTTTGGCCGCCCGTCATCCGAGCTTGATAGCTCAGAGGTTTACATCATTTTATTTTGTTATATAAGTAATGAGAGAGTTTGGGCCTGTCCCCCGACCATCTTATCAAAAGATTCCTGTGAGGCTTGCATTGTGTATATATCTCCCCCGTGGCTAGTCAGGCTTGGCCGTGTGGGGCAAAGCAAGTGTATGTTTAGCTATTTAGTATTGTTGTTTATGTTGGTCGTGTGAGGCCGTATCCAGTTAGTAGTGGTGACCTTCCAGTCACGTGTTGTTCAGCATTTGTTATACTGATTTAGAGATAACTAGACAAAGATGGGTGGCCTTTTCACTGCATAGGTTCCCTATAAGGAGTGTGATTCTATTAGCCGATGTTATAGTATAGGTGTTTATAGCTCCAGTCGGCCGGAGGCTGTGTTTACAGCCACATAGTCCGTTGATTCCGTGAATCTGGAAGGCTTGGGAGCTGGGCCAGCACCCGGTGATGCAGCTAGCCCGTGAGGTCTAGCAGTCAGATCCTAGCAGGCACCAAAGCTACCATACCCCCTAAGTGGCATGACAATTTTTAATTTACAAAATCAAAAAGGCCATCAGGTCAAGGAGGAGCATAGAACAATGCAATATTAAAAGAGAACAATCATGAAGAAAATAATGAAAACACACAACAGTTTACACAAGACTTGCTCCAACCAACTTATTCATCTTCCTCCGGTAGGTAAAAGTTGGACATTTAGGAAACTTATCCTCAGAGGTCAAGCCGCCGTCAATAATTTAGTGTTCTGTATAAATAATCCCATTCATAATCTTCTTTCTTGTTTTTCAAATAAAATATTCATTCATGGATCATTGACTAGGAGCCTCGCTTTTGACTCTTCAATTTTCTAGTTTAACCCTTTTCCTATACCTCTTATTGTTAATCTTTCTAATTATCAAAAGGTTACAACAACACACAAAGAAATTGTACAAGTTCTGCTTGATCTAATGTTGGAAATGTCCTAGTTCCCGATTTCAGTTATAATCTTCTGTTGTCAAAAGGATTTGTCATAAGTATAATTGGTATTTAATCTTTTCTTCCACCCATTGTTTTTTGCTAAAAGAGGCCTCGTGTTCTTGGCAGATTCTCGCATGGTTTCTATCTTATTAAGGCGATCCTTCTAGGTTCAGGAAATATCAAGAATATTCTTTCAGTATTCTTGTTTCGTTGTTTCATCATCAGAATATAGTTTCTCCTACTTTTCAAATTCTTTAATAGCTTGAATAATGTACCCTATAGTACAAGAGATTGAGTCATTTACCTTTTTCATCAATGAAGAGAATTCAATATTTTCTCTATTATTCATACTCATTCTGATGTTTCAGATATTTATCCATTGACAAGACAAACCCAAATTACCCTTTCAATTAAGTTGCACAAAGACTAGTGATCTTGTAATAATTACATGCCCAAGTGCTATTTTATAACTTAGTTTAGTCATGCTTGCTAATTTATTTAATTACTTTCTCATGTAAATTTATACATATGTGTGCATGAACTAATCAAAGTGATTAGCCCATATTTTGTAGGTTTAATATGCTAAGGAGGGGCTAAATGATGTTCAAAGTACAAGAGGGAAGCATGGAGGTGATTTCACATGAAGGAACTTGACATGCCAAGGGAGAGGCCGTCGCGCTGTGCACCGTGCCATGCCACATGTTGTGCGCGAAATATATCAGCGTACGTATGTCTCTAATGCGATGGCACATGCCATGCTAGGCGATCAATATTGTCTGTGCCCCCGCCACGGCAAGAGCGAGGCACGGAAAGCCCTGTGCCAGCCGCCGAAGGCCCTTGCCCATGCCATCGCCTGACGCCCCATTCCTGAAGGTGACGTGCTTGGGCCATGTCACTAAGGAAATTTGAGGCACCTAGATTCTGGACACGTAGGAGTTCATGGTCAGTCAATTCTTGCAAATTTCATTTATTATAAATAGCATCTTTAGCTTCCTAAAAGCATTATGACGAAATATTTTTGGGAGAGCATCAAGAAGCTTAAGAGAGAAACGGAAGAAACTCATTTTAGGTTCGTTTTTCTTTATCTCTTTTTAAGCTTTCTTGCAAATACATTAATTCAAAGATGCTTTTGAATCATTGTATGAACATGAGGCTAAAACCCTTCTTCTAGGTTGAGGCTACATGACATTATGTATTTGTAATTTCATCTTTGGTTTGAGTTTTCATTGATATTTTGTTTTGGTATCTTTGTTAATTGTTATTTTGATGTTTGATCACCATTGAAATGCACTTGTTAAGTGTAGGCAAAAGCTCGAAAGAGTAACCCTAGGTTAGAAGTAAAGAATGCAAGGTGCAAGTTCTTGTCTTCAAGATAGGATTCGCGGTTAGGATAGTAATTACACCTAATTTGGCTTTGCTTGGTTAATTAAATAGGAAGAAAGCTAGACACTTAGAGTGAATTGTCACATCATCTCTTAGACGTAGTTGTGAAGTTAATTCTAGTTTAAATGATTAGAGGGATGAAAGTCCATAATCAATGGTATAAACCCTATAAACCACATCCACATTGTTAATTGCTCACGAATTAAGACGTCATATCCCCGCTTAATGATGTAGGTGTGAGACTAGTTTGTTGTGTTTAGAGGATCGAAAGACCATGAACATTGCATATTAACTTCCGTGAGACAACAATTGCGCTTAACACTTGAACCATTGCATTTTTAGTACCGCATGATTGTTAGGCCTTAACTCTAGATGTTTCTCATTACCGTATTTCAATATTTGTGATCATACTATATTTAGAATTAAAATCAAATAAAAAATCAACACTTGTGAAATTTGGATATAGCACTTGAACTTGAATTTTTGCCAAAATAGTCCAGCTCCGGTGGGTTCGACACTCTTCAAAGTCACTTTACTATTTGTACGATCACAGACGCTATGCAGGTGCGCTGGAGCGCGAACAACTAGTTCTATATTTGAATTGATTCACATTGAGATATAGGGACCATATAAGACAACCACTGTGATGGTTTAAATATTATTTAACTACTCAGAATTGATGTTAGTAGAGGAACAAAGACAATTTAAAACCAAAGTAAAAGTTATTAGATCTGATAATGCTCTTGAGCTAGATACCTCATGTGTTCGTAATTTTAAATCCCAAGGAATTACACCAAACTTTATGTGCAACACCACAATAAAATGAGGTTGTGAAAAGAAAACATAGACATATTCTTGAGACATGTAGAGCCCCCTATGTATCATCAAAGTCCAATTTCTTTGGGGATTGCCTTCGCATTCACCATTCTGATTGCACGTAGAGCTTCATCTAATGTGTTAAACTTTAAAACTCCTTATGAAAATATGTACAATCACAAACCTTCTTATAATTTTCTACACTTTTGGATGTTTATGTTTTGTGACAACCTTCCTCTTTGCTAAAGGGGAAAGATGGAACCTAGAGCTTCCAAAGGAATTTTTTCGGGGTATCCTATGGGTAATAAATGGTACAAAGTAATGAATCTTGATACTAAATAGATTGTCTTTTCTAGAAATGTTATCTTTTGTTGACACCTAATTTTAACCTCTCTATGCCCCGTCTAAGCTGTGTATCAATATATATACATACATATACATACACATATATATATATATATATATATATATATATATATATATAATTTTTTTATCTTTTTTGATTTTTTTAATATTTTTAATTTTTGAAAATTTTAATTTATAGTGTTTTTTTTTATTTTTTTAGAATTTTTAATTTTATGGTTTTTTTTTTGTTTTAAAAATATTTTATTACATTAATTTAAAGTTTTAATTTTTTTTAATAAAACCAAAATCACAATATAAAAAAATTCAAAAACACAATCAACAATTTTAACTTTTCTAAATACTATAAAAATATTAAAAAAATCAAAATCATAAATTTTAATTAATTATAAATTTTAATTGTTGTTTGATAGATTGAAATTGAATTGATAATTGAGGTTTTTTTATTTATTTTATCATAAATTAAATTATTATGTCACTTATTTATTAAATTATTTGCAAGTGTACCGTTTTTATTATATTAATAGCGCCTAATTCAATTTTCCTTCAATTTATTTGAAATCTGGGTCTACTTTCTACCTAGATTTTGTCAATTTTAACCTATTTTTTAATCAAATCTGACCACTTTTTAATTCCAATTCAATTTCTACCATTAACCTAATTCAGGACCCAAGGAAATGACTCATAACTCGACCCATTTCTTATTTTTAATATCAACCTCCATCCAATATGATTTAACGACAATGAAACTACTCACTTTCCTTTGATATCTAAAATACCCAAATCCTAATTCCATTTTCATTTCAGCCCCTCTTTCTCCTCCTCTTCCCATGCCACCTCTCTCCGTTTCTCTCCTCTCACCGTCAAAGGACACCACATTGCAACCAATCGCCGCACTACCTCACCTTCTCATCTTCCCTTCATCATTTTCTCGTCCATCCAAAACCACCATCAACCCAACTCCATGCCATCATCTTCCTTGCACCACCGTTTATCTCCGCCAGTTGATGGCCACCGACTGCTTCCCTCCTTCTTCTCTTCGCCGCCGCACCCCTCTTCTCTCCAAACTATCGAAAAAAGCCACCACCTTCCCTCCACCCTCTTCTCCGATCGCTTCCAACCACAAATCACCGCCATCGCTTCCATTTTTTTCCCGTCCACCGCCGCCTCAAATCTCCGTGAAACCCCACTCTCTTCCGCCTACCCCCAAGCCACAACCTCACCAAACAATCCACGAGTTTCAGATCTGAACTATAAAGGTTTGGGATAGATGAAGAATCTTTCTCGTTATTCAATTTTTTTCGATAAAATCCCTCTCTCCTAAGCATTGAGATTATGTTTTTAATATCATTTTACCCTTTCTCAATTTCTGGCTGCATTGTGGTTGATTCATTTCTTTGAATCGCCCCCTCTTTCATTGCTAACTAGATCTAATTCTCTTTACTTATTTATTATTTATGATGCGCTGCAATTTATTTATTTGAAATTGTCTCAATTTTTTTTTGTGCTTGCTGTTAAAATAATATGAAAGCTACCAAATTGTTCATAATACGATTTTTTGTTTCCACCTAACCCTAAACATGTAATAAGTTATTACTTATGTATGAGATCACAGTGTTGCTTGAATCATATGTTGATGTATTACCTGTACTAAGTCATTACTTATTTCTGAAAATCACCATTTGTTTGGCTCGGTATTTTGTTATCACCGTATTTTGTTAATGTGGGAATCACGAAAAATGCGTGCATATATAAACTCACAATTTTGGTGCTCTCTTATTCGCTGTGCAAAATCCTAATATTATATGTGTACACAGAAACCCCTATTTGAACAGATTCACGTTCATGAAATATATTTTGTTGTTTTTGCCTCTCGCCTTATTTGATTTATTTGTTTTTTTAATTCATACTAACGGTTGGTTTGCATTTAACAAACAATCTGGAGATACTATGTTTGGTGAAACTTTTCGTGACAATTTTGCTATGTGATTGCCTCAATATATTTCTACTGTATTTGAATTTAATCAATTCGTTAATTCAAAATGAATTACCTTGGTTTTTTTGTCTACTTTAACTAAATCGGGCCCTAGTATTTCTAGGACTAATTGGATTATTTTTATAACCGTATATTATTATTGCCTGGTCAATATTGATGCACTGTATAATTGTGTTAATTTAGTATTTACTTTTAAAATATTAAATGATAGCTTGTTCTCATTCCATTTAATTTGTCCTAATATAAAATATTTTTTTTTTCATTAGACTATTTCTTTCCTTTCAAATATTTTACATAATTATGGTAAAGAGATTTTTCCTCCCCTAATTAACTTCTATTAAATCAATTAATTTATCTGCATATGATAGGTAATGATTTGGGAATGAATTTCAATATCCTCTTTCCCTTTAAATCCTCGACTATTTAGCTATATAAAAGGGGGAAACCTCTCCAATTTTTAGTCGATCATTCAAACACTTGCCTTGAATACTTTAACAAAATAGCATCCGAATATGATTTCATTCACTAAATAAAATCATTGACAGTTGTTTTGCTTTCATGGCTACATTAATTTTACTATCAAATACTTTCTTGCATGCTCCGCTCTCTTCAATAACTTTAATCTTCTATATACCTCCTCAACAAGCACGCTCAATCCACGAGATTCCTTGTGATCTTGATATGTTGAGGTCCTGGTCGACGCTATTGGCTCGCTGTTTTCCTATTAATTTAAGATTCTTAACTGGTTAGACACCTTAATCATGCCAATTTTGTTTATCACTTGGACTATTCATGAACTATGTATAATATGTATAACTTGGTTTGATTTATTATCTGTTAGATTTCGGGAAAATATTAGTCTTTGAATTTACTCATGTTTCGACATCATAGTCTGCATATACATACAGTCTCTTTAGTATCTATGCCTGCATATTATTTGTTCTAGTCTTCAAGGTTTCATTTTTATTTCGGAATCCATCGAGAGTCACCGATAAGAGAAGGTCAGATAAATTAGCTTAATGTTATATTTTTCTTCACATATTGTACTTATTTATTTACTTATTTTACCAGTTTGTAATGATTGTAATAACGCTGAATAATAGAATGAAAGGGGTTTGGTGGGGGCGGGGCTGGTATGTTGTTTACTGTTTTTATTTCTTGACTGCTAATTAGGCAATCTCGTATAGAAAGCATGCCTATAGGACTAAGACATACATAAATTATTTATGATAGAAATTATACCTATAGGAACTAAAGCAAGTTGATTTTAAGTATGTCATTTTCGAAACCAAAGAAATCATGTCTATAGGATTTACAATATAATGATCTTGCTTGTGTATTCTCATAAGTCATGTTTAGGATCAACTACTTAACTTATTCAAATCATACGCATTGTTTGACCGTCGTATTCGTTCTACCTATTTAAAATATTATTTTTGCATTAGGACTCATGTTCATAGGATTTGAGGCTACGTGGAACCTTTTTTGTCACGCCCGCCTTGGGGGCGGATCGGGCACCTAGTGTCCTATTAGGACCTGACTCCAAACTATCGAGCCTACAATATCCGAAATGTAGGATGGGCTCTATCTCAGATTCCTGAATCAACGGGCTATATAACGATCAAATACAGCTCTTCGCCGATTGGGCCCATAGCCACCTATACTATAAATTCAATGCAACTTAATAATACTTGGTGTAAGGAAACCTATATGAGCCTACAAAGCCACTCATGCCTGCCTAGTTATCTCTAACTCAATATAACGAATACTGAATATCTCCGACCGGCAAGGTCACCACTACTAATTAAATACGGCCCTACACGGCCAACACAATCAACAACACTAAAATGTTTAAATATACGTACGGCCCCACACGATCGCAATAACTAACCGTGGGAGATATATACACAACTGCAAGCCTCTATGCGAACTGATAAGATGGTTGGGACAGGCCCCTGGCCACCAGATCAGAAAACAAAAGAAAGGAAATAGACCTTTAGCTGTCTAGCCCCGATGACAGGAGCTGATGACTCAATGAGTTGGCTGAATCACGAGGGATCGCCTGCCTACGAGTACCTCGCAGTAAGTAATGCAAATGCCCCAAACGGGGCGTCAGCATTTCACTGTACCGAGTATGCAAAGCAACCGATCATAATTGAATATAAATAACATAACTAGAAGTCTTTGAAACAGTAGAAGATATCTGAAACTGCCTCGAACCGATAGAATCTCGAAACTAGCTTTTCTTTTTACTGAGAATAAGGAAGTTGAGGACACTGGGTCGAATGCATGATCTCGCCGTCTATATTAATAAATAAATATATATACATATATATAACAAGAAAGGACCAATACCACTCTACAAGCCGGAAGGTGCCAACCAACAAACAATCTAATACCCCTAGCCCGGTCAAAACCATCCAAAAATAAATTACCCACTCGTCTACTAACTACGAGCACCTCTATTGGCCTCCCCGGGTTCTTAGCCGTCATGGCCTCTGACAGAATAATCAGTCTGCGCCCTGTGAGGACTCTCGTAGATCGTAAACTGTGAAACTGTAAATCAGAATCGTGTTCAGATTCGTAACTGCTCGGCGCAAGCGCACATGGTAAACTCGTATGTGCCTATGTCGATCAACTCAGCAGGGAAATGCTCCATTCCATTCGCCCTACTCAAGTGGACGCGCATGCCACTCCTTGAGCAAATTCCCTCACGGTGGGTCGACATGCAGCTGGCCAACCCAGGGCGGCGAGACGCCAAAGAGTGCCCCTCATAACACAAACAAGTCTCAACAATCAATAACTTCACATAAAGCAAAGCATGTTTGAACCGAAAATACTATCTGTAATCCGATTTCTTATTCGAACTATTTTTGTATTATACTGATTCATACTGAATTATACTGTATCTAGATCATCTCGACTGTCTGGTTATATCAGATTCGAGATATTATCCGACTGCTCGACTATACTGTATTTGGGATATTATCCGAAGCTGGATATTACTTTTCTAACTTTATTATGAACATATATCATAATATTATAAACATGCTTGCTAAATTCAAAAGCACGCTTGCTAAACTCATACTGACTCAATCTCTTGGACTTCTGGAATTCTTTTCTTCTATATTTCACGTTATTTACCGTACTAGATTACTAACTTGCCGAATTAATTAGCTTTACATACCTTCGCTCTGGCTCGACTAACCGGGCGAGTTCGCGCACTTTTTTTGCTATTTCTCCCAACTGCACCATATAATCACTCAGAACTAAATACACTAATATTTCAGAAGAAAACATCACTTTCGATATATATATAGCTCAAACTTTGGTTTATCAAAATGGTCGAAACTCGCTATTTCTCGAAAGTCCGTAAGGGAGAAATACTCATTTTAAGGCCAGGAGCATATTGACACTAATTTGGAGCAATTCCACTTACCTTAGCTCGGTAGCACGACGATTTTTCGACCGAATTTCACGAAACTAAACTGTAGGAATGCTCCTCTTTTAGGCCGCTTTAATACCCTAACATCTAGGATTAATTCGATTTTAGACCGCGTTTGGCGCGTAATCGACCTAATATTAGTAGGAGATCTCTGTTTTCTCCTTCTCTCCGATTACTCTCTGTTTTCACTGGAAATTATAAGGAATTTTAATAAAACCGAAGTTGGGGGCTTATATAGTTGGGACCTATAAGTCGCACTCATGGAATGCGATTTATAAGTCGCATTTGCTTGCGATGCGCCAACTTGGCGCTTGTCCAATTTTCCCCGGGCCTTTTCTAACATGTATGGCATTCTAAAACTCTTAACCAACATGCGAATAGGCCATCTACATGTTAATAATTTACGGTGTAACATTCTCCCCTTAAGAACATTCGTCCTCAAATGTAAACTTCTATCTATAGGAATTCCCAACTTACTCAACTTATTTCTAGAAAATTTTGGCAGAGTTTCCCTTGCAATATGGACTATCCCAAAACCTGAAATGCGTAGTGTCCAATACAGTAATCTACTAATAATACTATAGTATTCATCATATGAAAGATTGGAATCAATATCTCATTTATACATATACTATAAGGTAATCGCATAAAATAACAATACTAACATACCTCTTGACTGACTAGGCTTTAAATAAGTGAGGATATCTGATTTTCATATCTTCCTCTGCTTCCCAGGTAATCTCTTCTCGGTTCCTATTACGCCACAAGCATCTTGACGTACGCAATGTCTTTAGTTCTCAATCTACGAACTGCTTATCTAAGATAGCTACCGGAACCTCTTTCTGCGGCCAGCTCTTGCGTAACCTGATATCCTGGACTCGACCGCTTCTAGGATGGGTCTCCTATGCACTTCCCTTACATAGATACGTGAAAACCAGATGAACGGATTCTAATTCGAGGCAAGTTCAACCTATATGCCACTGGCCTATTCTTCGACGAATCTCGATAAGGCCCAATGAATCTCGGGCTGAGCTTTTACCTTCTTGCCGAATCTCATCACCCCTTTCATCTGAGATACTTTCGTAAATACCTGGGCCATTCACACTAAATTCCAAGTCTCCTGACCAGACATCAAATAGCCGATTTCTCGGCGGCTCAGGCATTTCCGCAAGCGTTCCTTCCGATAAGCTTTACCTTCTCCTCTGACTAGCTGAATGCCCAGCCCACCGCCGACTCTCCCACTTCCAAACCAAACTAACCGGTGATCTCGTAGATGTTTCATACAATGCCTCAAAGGGCGCCACTGGATAGCCGAGTGATAGCTATTATTATAAGCAACTAAAATTAGTGCGCATGCTCGTCCCATCTACCTCCAAAATCTAGCACACACGCCCGTAGCATATCCTCGAAAGGCCTGAATAGTGTCAAATCCTGTCCATCCTGTCTCGTGGTGGAATGTCAGGCTCAAATTAACTGCGTTCCTAGATCTTCTCAAATGACTGCCAAAATCTGAACAGAATTGTGCTCCCTCTATCGTAGACACAGATACTAGGACGCCATGTAATCTAACCATTTCTCTGATATACAATTCAGCGTAATCTTTGTGAGAAAGTAGCTTTCACTCGAAGGAAATGGGTTGATTTCACACCACAACTATTACCCAAATGGAATCATGTCTATGCCCTGCACCTGGGTAATCCCGCTACAAAGTCCATGTTTATTTCTTCCCATCTTAGAAGCACAACTATGTCCTGAATCAATCCTCCTGGTTTCTGGGTGTTCCGTTTTACTTGTTGGCAATTAGAACACCGGGCCAAGTAAATTCGCTATTTCCCTTTTTCATACCGCCACCAAGATCTCTGAAGGCCGGGTACATTTTCGTCAGCGCTCGGGTGGAGAGAATAGCGGGCGTAATGTACCTAACACTATAATCTGCTGGCGGAGCCCTGAAATATCTGGAACACAGAGGCGGCCCTTACATCGCAGCACTTCATCCTCGCCATTCGAAAATCTAGCATTTTTCCTTGGCCGGTTCTATCCCAACCGAACTGCCGTGTCAGATCTTCATATTGTCGTTTCTTAACTCCACAACTAATGACGACACTACGGTGTTCTGAATTACCGCTCTGTTGTCCTCATTTCTGTTACATGAACGGCCTAAACTGACTACCCTGTTGTATTTCTCTGGGCTGATTCCCCGCCGCAGCTATAAGTACGCCAAACTCCCCATAGATTTATGGATAGGGCGCGAGCCATTACATTGGCTCTTCTTGATTGATAAGCAGAATATTCACATTTAGAGAATCTGGGCAGGTATAGCAATTGACGGTCATATCGGCTTATTAGTGCTGGAGGAACGTTAGGTATCTACCGGTATAGCTAGAGCTTATCCTCGCCTTCGTCGCATGCTAAGGCTAATTGCTGCTGGAAACCCGAACGACGGTCTTACACCATGTGCTCCGTATTCATCGTAGGATCCCGATAATGATCATGATCTCTAATAATCTGGCTGAATAACCTTGCATAACTGAATAGCTGGGTTGAATGACCGAATGCTATAGCAGTCTAACGATGCTCTAAAATGTCCTACCATTACCCGTAACTCATGCATAATCATGGAGTTGTGGACAACTAACTATTTTAATTCTCCGAATTGAACAATTGTAGAGTTGTGCTTAGTCCGATTTACTCGTGCGATCCGTCCCCGGATCTTCATAGGGAACCTACCGATCTCCTTGTCTTAGCAAACACTCGTGCTAGCGTATACTCAGCCCAATTTCTTACGTCTTGTTCGTATCCACTGGATTTATACCGCCGTTTGGGAAATTCTCGGTCTTATGAGCCATTCGTAAAGACCGCCTCTCGCTAGGGCTCGTATCTCAATATCTTATGAGAACCAGCTGAAGTATTGTCCGTCACTGACTACTGATGTGGACCCTTTCTTGGGGTACCTAATGGTTTTCTCACCGGGACGGGGTCGGGCCGACTCTGCGGGGTGTGTTCCACATAATAATCATAGTTGACTAAGGCCGACTCCCACCTATATATCGGAAAACGATGTACCACTCACTCTAACATACTGAAAATATTCTGGTATTGCTAACTCTGGAAGTATGTCTATTCGGTCTCTAATTCTCGGTTCGCACATGCGATATAATGTTATTGATCTTTGTGGCTTTCCCGTCGATGCGCGCCTGGTCGTTAGACCGCCCACCGCAGCCCCTTATCATCTAACCACCATTTAGCTACTAACTCTGTGTTTCTCAGTTTCAGATCTGACAACAAGTATATAAGTCCAGCAACTCAATAAACCGAGAACCGAGAAAGTTTCTATGGCTTTGTACGTGAATCACACTTAACCTCCCCCCCCTTTTGGCGAAGGGTCCCGCAAGACGCACGACCCGTATATATTTCCTAGCAAATAATCAGAATCTGTGCGGACTGAACTCTATGGCAAGCTACTCACAAAGATATCTGATATCTGTATATATATATATCAACAACTACTGCATAATACATACTGATTTTTTTGTAGTAATACGTAATCTCCGACACACTATACCGAATTTCATACCGCACATGATATACCGCTTCTACATTCTAATGATATCTCCCTCGTCCCCTTGTATCATTTCATTGATTTTCTCCCATTCTGAAACAACAAACATATGCACTTTGAAGCTATAACTGCCATTTAGAATTTCGTCACTCTTACAACGTAACATCGCACCTTATGGCCTTACTTGGCACTACATTAAGGCCCCGTGGACTGTCGTTGAACCTTGCCTCTAGGCCACACTAGACTAAAGTCTCCGGGTCGGCACCCTCTTACCTTTCTCCGTAGGCGGACGCACGTTAAACACTCTAAACTACAATCTTAATGTCTCTTAACCGTCACCCGAGGCTTAACCTTAATACACTATATTCTCTCAACTGAGGTGATTCTAATTTTTCTCAAAATTTGGTATTCCTCGCTTCTTCCCTTATCTTGCTTAGGGCCGAGCTCAAGCTCAACGATCAGCTTTACATTGTTTAGGTAAGGTTACCGGTCAAGTCCCAGCCTATACTTCTTCCGGCTTGCAATGCACCCATCTAATCAGAAGATGATCCCTTGGTTCCTTTTCAGATTTCACAATGAAATCATAACTATTATTCATGTATATCTTGCTATTGTTAGCGTGTTATGACTGACGGGTTTTTACTCGAACTAGACTATTACTGAAAGTCCATCACCGGGACGATCTTCTAATATTTCACTTTGGGTAAGCTTGTAGTCTTACTTGCTCTTTTGACTTATTACCATGAGGTCCGCACAACTTACTGCAATCATAGGGGCCTCTTACGCTTAACACTTCTCTCGGAATCGACCAACTGCCTCTTCACTTACCGTTGCTTTGGGCAACCTAGCCTCAATTTATGCCCTTTACTATACTGGAATCAAAATTAAGAGGCAGGAATAGCCTTTTCATTGCAACAAAACGAAGACATGAAACCTGTACTCACATCTCAAAGGATGGAGGTGGAATCCCGCATTTCCTTTCACACTTATCCGACAATCTGCATTGACACTATTATCTTAATCAGATCTATATCTAACAAATAAATTAACTCATTTATACGTTATGCTTATGACTTCTTATTCTGAAGTTATCGAAGCATATACCGGGGATGGTACTGGAGCAAGGTACTCAAGCATGCCAGGAGGTCCCCGATACCTCCTCCCGCCGCCGTAATTACCTTGTAACCGCTCGGTGCCCTCCCCGTTGCTATCCGATCTTCGCCCGGGATAGGATATCGTTGGTCTGACTTGTATCTGCATTCAAAGAATAAGGTAAGTTTTAAGAACTCGACTTATACTGTATTGTTCATAGCACAACCGAATATGAAGAAAGAGTAACCATGTTTAGCTATGCTCTGGGTAACCTCATGCCTAGTGCATATGCAGGTGCACAACACATCCATAGACAAGACTCTATCACTTAGCACGCCTGGGTGCACTCCCCTGAACACGACCTCAAGCCTGATACCAAGTTTGCCACGCCCGCCTTGGGGGGTAAGGATCGGCACCTCGGTGCCCTGGCTAGACCCGGGATCGTTAAACTACTCAGCCTAAGCACATCCGGGTGCCTAGCTGGCTCTACCTCAGATCCCTAGAATCAACGGGCTATATAACGGCCAAATTACAATCACTCCGCCGACTGGGCCTATAGCCACCGTACTGCAGGAATCAAACAACTTAATCATACTTATGTAGGGAAAACTATGCTGGGCCGAGACAAGGCCACCATGCTCGCTCTAGTGATCTCTAACTCAATATAACGAATACTGAATATCTCACGTGACCGGCAAGGTCACCACTACTAACTGAATACGGCGCCACACGCCAACAACTATACAATCAACAACACTAAAATGTAGTTTAAACATACGTACGCCCCACACGGCTTCGCACAACTAACCACTGTGGAGATATAAACACACCGCAGTTCTCCTCTATGAATACTCGATAAGATGGTCGGACAAGTGCCACGGCCTACCCGTACCATAACAAAAGAAAGGAAATAGACTCCTTCTAGTTGTCTAGCTCTGATGACAAAGGGTCGATGACTCAATGAGTCAAGTCGGAATCACGAGGATCGCCTCCTCATGAGTACTCTGCGTGTGCAATGCGCCGCTCCCAACAGCGCCGCATCACTGGTACCGAGTATGCAAAGCAAACTGATCATAACTGAATATAAACAACATAACTAGAAACTTTGAACAGTAGAAGATATCTGAAACCGTCCTCGAACCGATAGAATCTCAAACGGGCTTTTCTTTAATGAGAATAAGGAAGGGAGCATACCTTTCGACGTGGCGATCCGCTGTCTATTAGCTAATAAATAACATATATACATATATATAACAAGCAAGGACCAATACCAGCCCCATAAGCCGGAAGGTGCCAACCAACAAACAATCTAATACCCCTACCCGGCCAAAACCATCCAAAAATAAATTACCCACTAAGCCTACCAACTACGAGCACCTCTACCGCCCTCAATCCGCCCTGGGCTATGGCCTGATATAAATAATTGTGTTCGAGAGCCTGAGGACTCTGCACGTAAACTGTGAACTGTAATCCGTGTCTCAGACTGCACCGTTCCGGCGCAAGTGCACAACAAAGGTAAACCGCATGCCTATGCCGATCAACCTGATATGAGAAGGCTCCATCCCATTCGGTCCTACCGTGGATGGCATGCCACTCCTTGAGTGACGTATCCCCACCTCACGGTGGGTCTAGGGACACGCTACCAACCTGTGGGGCGGCGAGGGACGGTCAGCAGCCTCATAACACAAATGTCTCAACAATCAATAATCAAGAAGGTAGCAAGCATGTTTGAACCGAAACATTATTTGTATTTCTCATTTCTCATTCCGATCTCTTTTCGTGTTATACCGATTCTCATACCGACTATACCGTATCTAGGATATCATCCGACCTGTCCGCTATAATCAGACCGAGATATTATCTCGACCGTCTAACTATACCGTATCCGGGATATTATCTCACTATCTATTACTTTACTAACTTTTATTCTCGAACATATATCATAATATTATAAACATGCTTGCTAAATTCAAAAACACGCCATAAACTCATACCGGATTCAATTCTCGATTCAATTCTTTCTTCTATATTTCACGCTATTTATCATCCGGATTACTAACTTGCCGAAGGAATTAGTTTACATACTCGTCTCAAGCCTACTAACTCGCGAGTTCGCGTACTTTTGCTATTTCTCCTAACTACATTCATATATATATATATATATATATATATATATATATATATATCAATTAGAATTAAATACACTAATATTCCGAAAAAACATCACTTTCGATATATATATAGCTCCAAACTTTTGACTTATCGAAAAACTAACAAAACCATATTTCCTCAGCAAAGTCCAAAAGGGAGAAATACTCATTTTAAGGCTAGGAGTATATTGACACTAATTTGGAGCAATTCCACTTACCTTAGCTTGGTAGCACGACGATTTTCCGGTCGAATTTCACGAAACTAAATCCGTAGGAATGCTCCCTGCTGCTTAATACCTCGGTATCTAGGATTAATTCAATTTTGGACCGCGTTTGGCAGCGTAATCGGACGAATATTGGTAGGAGATCTTTGTTTTCCCCTTCTCTCTGATTACTCTCTATTTTCTACTGGAAATTATAAGGAATTTTAATAAAAAGCCGAAGTTGGGGGCTTATATAGTTGGGACCTATAAGTCGCATTCATGGAATGCGATTTATAAGTCGCATTTTGCCTTGCGATGCGCCGACTTGGAGCTTGTTCGATCTTTCCCCGAGCCTTTTTCGAGAATATATGGAATTCTAAAACTCTTAACCAACATGCGAATATGCCATCTACATATCATGAATTTACGGGGTGTAACACTTTTGTGCTGGTTGCTTTCCAGTTATTATTTGTTTTGCTTGACATTAATCGCTTTTAAAAACCCTAAGAAATATTAGATCCCAAAATCAAATTTAATCATCCACTGCCTCCTGGACATTAGGTTCGGGATGGGTAGGCACTTGTTAGGGCGTTAGTCTTCCTTATTTAGAACGCTTTAGGTTTAACAATAACTAAATCAATTAGATGGTTAGTTGAGACATGATAGTCTGTGCCCGCTGAATAATACGAGCAACCTAAATGGTAAGTATTATTTAAGTTGCACGGGGTGATCCCGTTAGGTTAAAATAATTTTCTTTTAATTACAGAACTACATCTGACCTGATTCCCTTCAGGGATATGTAGGCACCTCTTCGAGATTTGGTCCAATTCTTAAATTATTTATCTGTTTTGTTTTTATGTTTTTTATTTTTTAAATTATTTGTTTGACGTACGTTTCATAGCCTTTTCCCTCTGCGTTGTCTCAATCTTCCTTTTTCTTGTCTGTTTGAATTATCTGTTCTCCAATTAATTCATATAATTTAACTCTTTTAGAAAAAAAAGATTTTTATAAAATTAGTCTAAAACATCTTTTATTCGTTTATCATATTCTTTTATTGATTTAGGTTTAATAATAATTGACCTTTTTGCTTATCACTTAATCTTTTCCCACATATTAACGAATTCGGTTGGGACTCACAGTTGTGGACCTCGAAAGGTGCTTAACACCTTCCTTTCGAGGTAAATTGAGCCCTTACCCGATTTCTGGTGACGTAGATCTAGTTGAACAAAGTTTACATTTAGTTAGTTTAGTTTGGTGTCCTAATGAACCACACTTCGTTTGGTGGCGACTCTCCTTTTCTAATAATCCCAAAAGATTTGTCACATGTCGAGTTTCATTTTTCGCGAGAAAAATGGGGCACGACATCTTTCATGAGAACACTTATTCTTTTCTATTTCTACCATTCCCTCTCCTATTTTTCCTCTACCACAGAATCCTAGTAGGCCTAGTTCTTTTCATTCAGAACATCCTACCCCTTCTGAGTTTGATTTACATATTCCATGTCCTGTTTCATCTCCCCGCTCAGAGTCTACCCCTGCATCTATCAGTTCTACTCATGATAATCTTTAGTGTTCCTCTCTATCACCATCTTATCATATTTTTTCAGTACCACATTCAAATCTTTCAACTACTTCACATGTTCTAGCAAGAAGAACATGAAGATTAACCAATAAACCTACATATCTCAATGACTATGTGTGCTGCAGTCTGTTTTACAGACCTTACTTTTTCAATTTTCATTCCTCCTATTATACCCTTTTTTGCCCTTTCTCTTACAAATCAACAAATTCTCAACTCCATCTCTTCTATCATAGAACCTGATTGGCAACAATCTATGCTTACAAAGTTTGAAGACTTAATGTCTAATCAAACCTGGATAGTCATGGAACTGCATCAAGGACATAAAGCATTATCTTGCAAATGGTTTTACAAGATCAAACACAAATTCAATGGCAGTATTGAAAGACTCAAGACTTGAGATTAGAAGAGATACTCAAAGAGAGGGAATCAATTACAATGAAACTTTTTCACTCATTGTTAAGATGACTGCTATTAGATTACTTTTTGTAGTGTCTGTTAAAAAGGATTGGCCAATCTTTCAACTGGACGACAATAATGCATATCTTCATAGAGAATTACATGAGGAGGTTTATATGAAATTTCCTCTTGGAATGCAACCTTCTAATCCTAATCTTGTTTTCAAGTTAAAAAAGTCTCTCTATGGATTAAAGCATCATCAAGATAGTGGTATGCTAGGTTAACAATAGCTCTCAATTTTAAAGGGTATGTTTCCTCTTTGAATGATTACTGTTTGTTTTATAAAAAGGATAAGGATTTCATATCAATTGTGGTAGTGTACGTTGATGACATCCTTATAACTGGGAGCAAAAAGGAATCATACATTGTCAAAAGAAATTTACCCTGGAATTGTTGAATGAGTTCAACACTCAGGGTTCGCATACAGTAAATTCCCCTTTGGATCCTAATAAAAAGCTCAAATATGATGAAGGAGAGCTTCTTCTTGACCCGACCCTCTATCGCAAATTGATAGGCAAGCTAAATTTTCTCACCCATACTAGACCTGATTTATCTTTTGTCATGAAACACCTCAGTCAATTTATGCAACAACCAAGGCTGCCTCATTTCTCAACAGCTCTGTGAGTGCTTAGTCATCTTCGCCTTTCTCCTAGATAAGGACTTTTCTTCACCAATTATTCCTCTCATGATCTGATAACTTATTGTGATTTCGATTGGGGATATTGCACGAACTCCCGCCGATCAGTAAGTGGGTATTACATTACCCTTGGAGGTTTTTCGATTTCTTGGAAATTGAAAAAATAATCCTCCATTTCCTTTTCATCCAGTTTTCGCTATAGCGACCATAGTGTCTCTGTGGCGGTTCTAGTGATTGCTCCCAAATTTCGCCACGGTAGAACTTCGACCGCTACCACGGTCTCGTTGCTGTGGGAATTCCACCACTGCTGTGATCCCCCAAATCAGTAGCTATCCGAAAATGCCCAATTCCATACTTAGTTTTTTCACAACCTTTCTATCTCTCTCTTAGCTTGTTTTCCATGTTCTAGGCCCGTAACCATCCCGTAACGATGTTCAGGTCGTTACACCAACAGTCGCAATAATAACGTCATCCTATTCGGACCGGATAAGACCACCATATTGTCTAAGTTATATCAAATGAAGACAAGCACACATATACATATATACAAGCTGACAAGGCTGCTAATTGGTAATACAATTAGTCCCTACACGACCAACAACACATATCTAACTAAAAACTGTAGTCTTCAAGCCTCTAAAGACTAAGATATTGGTCAGGACTGGGCCCCGACCTACCCAAAAATTATACATCAAATGACAGGCAAACCTCTAATATCTGACAACTCCGGAAGAAGGGAGGTGGCCAGTTTGCTGAAGCTGACGACTACTAAGGAGGTCTCGGAACCTGATTGTTATAACCTGCAGGCAAGTATGCAGCGCCCCATGCGTGGGCGTCAGTACAATATGTACCGAATATGTAAGGCAATAATAATAAACTGAATAGAAGCTGACAGAGGAATTGAAGGTAATTAGCAAAAAGGGCAAGAAGCTAACTTGTACGATCTCACAACATGAACTGTAACCAACAGGTAACATTAAAAAAAGAACCTAACCTGGCCCCATAAGCTTGGAAGATACAAACAAAACAGAAAAATCTACCTGGACCCCCATTATCTCCGATAAGTATAAATCAATCTATATACTTCTAACTACACCACTATAGCCCCACAGGCAAGATGTAACTAAACATACTTGTCTTTTGAGATTGTATCTGAGACTTCCAGTGACTGTGTCTGAGCCTTCTGGGCTCCTGTGACTATGTCTGAGCCTTCTAGGCTCTTGTAATTGTGTTTGAGCCTTCTGGGCTCCTGTAATAATATCTAAGCTTTCTGGGCTCCTATAACTATATCTGAGCCTTTTAGGCTCCTGTAACTGCACCCCGAGCATACACGACTCTACTAAGGGTCAGTGATTCCACTAGGTCATAAGGGAAGTTCATAAGTGAAAAGACTTCAATATGGCTCTACAAGCATTAATCTGGTCCTTCCAGATGTCATATAAGTTCTGTGAGCACTATATAGCCTCGTAGACAGGTATACTTGAACTTAGCCCTTCTAGGTGACATGTACGTGGGCATCTGTATGAGTAGCCAGAGGCATTGGCCCCACATCTAACAACTGACAAGATTATTCTATAGGGCATCATATAGCCTATCAGATGACTAACAACTAGGGTGGTTTTTTGAGCAATCTATACGAGAAGCTATGAGTCATATGAAGCTATACAGTAACTGGTAATAGGTAATTCACCTAGCAAGCTACCACCCAGTTCATTAGGTAACCCTGGTTCCACCAACTCGGAGGTAAGGATGTACTATCAAAATTCTAGCCTTGTAGGCGTCAAGGTACGCCAATGGTCTATAGGAGAGCTCTTACTATACATATAGGCATCAAAACAGGAAGTTATATTGCCAAGTTATGCCCTATGCTACCCAACTCAACAAGAAATGCTCAATAGCTAACCACAACACATGTAAACATGAACTACTACGAAAGCACATGTCGTATCAACTATACGACGAGAATAACTTGCCGAAAAAAGTTATTCTTAACATACCTCAATTGTCGAACTCTACTCTACCAATCCTGCTTTGATTAAGAACTCGTAATCCATCTGTATCTTAGCTCATACGTCAAGGAAATAGGATTATTCTACTTCAAAAAGTAGGCCATCAACATCATCATGCAAAACACAATGGAAAGTCATAACGAGTTCAATTCGACAAAATTTTATGAATTCTGATAGATTAGAAGGGTAGAAGTACTTACTATCACTTGTAGGCGTACTAGTCTTAGATATAGATAATTTCTATGGCTTCTACTCCGTAGAGATCTATCAATCCGAGCCAATTTCAATGATTTAACTCCGTATACACGTTCTTCGCAGGCCCGAAATTCACTACCCAAGAAGAATTTGCAATTAGACAAGGTTTGGTAGCTTAATTTACCTTTAATTTGCTGAAAACCAAAAAGAAATTGCCTAGGGTTCTTGCTGCCTTTGCTAGTTAATCTTTAAATGAAACACTTAAGGCATAACACACACACACACACACACNATAACACACACACACACACACACACATATATATATATATAATGGGGCGGTGGTCGAGGTCCGCGGTTCGCCTCCCATCGCATCGGAGGATAGGTGCGACGCGTCGTTCACTGCGTGAGAGAGTGGTGCACGGTGCAGTGCCCGTAGCACCTGCCTCAGGCCTTGTCCACTCGCTTTCTCGATAATGCGCTTGCGTGTTACACCTTTGAGCCTTCTCCCATATGTGTCGTACTCTAAAACCTCTCAACATACCTATGCACACATCGGTTAGACGGAGAAACTTACGTGGTGTAATAGAATATTTTCCGTGCATTGATCAATTCTTCATGTACAAACTTTATACTAGCTATCTAGGGTTAAACTGTAATCAAACTCTACTAGATGTACAATAGAATTTGCACACCTATACATTTCTAGAAAGATCTCATCAAAATACTATTCTACCTATCATATACATAAATATGTTGTACATAATATTTGTCTGATACCTGAATACTTGATAGGAATATTTATGATGGGCCAAAATAGTGTTGAGGATGCTGATAATCCAATTCTTATTCTGGCCCAAAATTGAAGCCCAAGTTAAAATGAAATATCCACTTAGGTTCCTTTGAAGTTGTTGAACCTGCAAGCCCTTGTCTGAACTTCATCTTCATTTCTTGATTTTTTTCTATTCTATTCCAATATCCCCCGTCAAGTTGGATGGGAGTGGCATGACCCCCGACTTGCTAAGGACCCCTCTATGAGCATCTCCTGATAAGGGCTTTTATGAAGATATTTGCCAATTGTTGGTGAGATAGAAAAAAAGAGAGAGTGATTACCCCGAAGAGGAATTGTTGACGCATAAAGTGACAGTTACGCTCATGGAAAAATGGGTTACGGGCTAAGTGGATTACTGTTTGGCTATCGGAATGGAGCAGAATCGAAAGAGATATTGGAGCATTTAAATCCTCAAGAAGTCAGACTATCCATGTGAGCTCAGCATTTACTCTTTGCATGGACTGATATTCTGCTTCAGCAGAAGAGAGAGATATCGACACCTACTTCTTTGATTTCCAAGATCGCCGGAAATCCTTGCAAGCAGCCTAGTCGGTGTCACAAAAAGCAAGTAAAGAAAAAGATGGAGCAAATAAAAGAAAGATTTCCTGTGCCGAACCTGAGCTCAAATAATGCAGTACTCACAAGGCTACAAAATAGTGAGTCAAACAAGGTATCTGCATATACTAGATGAGAAACAAAACAACAAAAGTCAAATCTAATCGAGTATGGGTCAAATAATTTATTTTACCCATTAAATGTTAATAAAGAGTAGGATCTAGCATAAGAGGCCCATCATCTGCCTAAAGCTTTTAATAAGGGTCAAGTGGAGAGGATACTAGGGGCAAGAGAGAGACATTAAATCTTTTCAGTAAGTCCAATGTAAACTTTCTTTGGCTGACAATAAACCCGTCTTTCACGCAATATTTTCATGCCTAGAAAGTAGTGTATTTGATCCAAGTCCTTGACTTTGAATTCAGTATTGAGAAACTATTTTATGTCTTCCTTCTCTGTAGGGACGTTTACTGTTAAAAGTATTTCATCGACATACACAACTATAATGGAAACAAGATCTCTTGTTTTCTTGAAAAACAAAGAATACTCATTTAGGGATGAGGAATAGACTTTAAACTTAATGCTCCGGCAAGCCGTGCATACCATTGACGAAAAGCCTACTTGAATCCATAAAGGGACTTCTGCAAAAGGCAAATAAGTCTAGGACTAGGAGGGTGAGACCTATAAGGAATTACATAAAGACCTCTTCCTGGAGATCACCATGCAGAAATACATTATGGACATCCAATTGTGAAACATTTTAGCCTTTCTTGGCTGCAATTGTGAGCAAACCACCTTATTGTGGTCATCTTTACCACAGGTGAAAAGGTTTCTATGCCTTCCCTCTGGATGTCCCCCCTTACCTCTCAATACTCCCATATGAATGATGCTTCACATTATATACTCATTTACATAGTAAGGCCTCCTTTCCATGAGGCAACTCAACTGCATCCCATGTGTGATTATCTCTTAAGGCTGATAATTCTGATTCCATTGCTTGCTGCCATCCAGAATGTTGGGATGCCTGAGTGTAGCTGGAAGGTTCTGTAGGTAAGAAATAACTGTACCACTTGTTAATTATTGAGGGTCAGAGAAGTTAAAGAGTAGGCAGTAGGTTTTTCTAACTGAATAGAACAAGCATTATGTAGATTAGTAAAGACTATATTATTGCAAATATAGTCCTTCAAGCACCCTGGTTTGCTACAAATTTTATGTGTCCTTCTAGGTGGAATAGGTTGTAGAATGGAATTTGGGATCTCAGCAGTAGAGTATGAATCAGTATTAGGAGATGATGGAGAAGGATCAAGAGAGGGGCTAACGAGTGGAGAAGAAGAAGAAAAGGTAAGAGAGGAATCAAAAGGAGGAGTTGGTACGCTGGACTTAGTAGCATCAGAAAAATGGGAAAGGGGGTAAATGTGGATCATTGGAAACAACAAAAGGGTACTGATGTTCATAAAATCTAACATCTCTTGATATGCTGATTTTTTTAGTGTCCAATTCTAATAATTTGCAATCCTTTTGGTGTAGAGGATATCCAATCAAAACACAAGCCCTGGCCTTGGGCTTAAATTTTTTCCTTCCTTGACACAAGGTAGAAGCATAACACAAATATTTAAAACTCTTTAGATATTTATAAGATGGCTTCTAATTAAATAGAATCTCATAAGGTGTTTTGCCTTTGAGAGCATTTGAAGGCAATATATTGATGAGGTGTGTGACTGTCAAAATATACTCACCCCAATAGGACATAGGGATCGAGATTGAAACATTAGCCCTCTAGCAATTTTCAAAAGATGTCTATGGTTCCTTTTAATAACTTCATTTTGTTGAGAGGTAGCAACATAAGACAATTGATGTAGAATCCCCTCTGATTTAAGAAAAGCTACCTCCTGGGAACCTTTTCCCAATTCAAAAGCATTATCAGATCTTATTATTTTAACTTTCACATTGAACTGTCTCTCCATCATAGATAAAAAGAGTTTAAGAGCATGGAAAGCATTTCTCTTAGCACTCAATAGAAAAGTCCAAGTATCTCTACTATAATCATCTAGTATAGTGAGAAAATATCTAAAACCATTGTATGTACTTGACTTATATGGTCCCTAAATTTCAACATGAATAAGATCAAAAATTATGTTAGTCTTAATAGCACTAACTGGAAAAGGCAACCTAGTTTGTTTGGCTTTATGACACATATCACATATAAAATCAGAATTTGAACCACAATGAAGGAAATAGAAGTGTTTCTTTGCTGAAAATGGGAGATGTCCCAATCTTACATTCCAAAGTTTTACATCCGAAACAACATTTACATGAATAGGAATGAAAATTGAACTAGACTCTGAACTAGAATTTCTTCCTTTTCGAAGAGAAACTACACTTTTAGTAAAAATAGACTTAGACTTAGGACCAGTGGATTCCAACAGATATAACCATTCTCTAACTTCGTAAAAGCTTAAGGGTTCTTCAACCAAAGGGCCCTGCACAGACAGTAGGTTATATTTGAAATCTGGAACAAGAAGGACATTGACCAAAATAACTCCTGGCAAAAGAGAAATGCTCCATGTATGAGTAACAATGACCTTGAAAGAATTAGGTAGACTAATGTTCGAAGGTACAGGGAGGGGACTCAAAGACATGAAAGAATTAGGATTATAGCACATATGTTCAAAAGCACTTGAGTCAATGATCCAGGTGCTAGATTTTAAACTAGTAAAACAGAATCCTGAATATTTTAGAATAGTACCAACCACTGCATTAACATTGATGTCTGAATTGCCTGCTTGTCCCATCTTAGACTGTTTTTACAGGTTCAACATTTCTACCATCTGCTCCTTGCTAAACTGTTGTGCAAAATTGTTTAATTCACTGCATGGAATTAGCATATTCTTTTCTTGTTTGAATGTGGTAGCTGCATTTCTTTTTACTTGTCCCTAAAAATTCTTTGTGAATTCAAAATCTTTTGGAAAATAAATGATTTTGTAGCAGTCATCTTGTATGTGTCCTGTTTTTCCACAATGGTCACTGGTAACATTGGAATTATACTTCTTTTTCCCCTTGTGTTTTTGTTGGGTCTTGACAAACTTCTACCCAGGATAACTAAACTTCTGAGTTGCCTTTCCACCTTTGATTGATTGATTTCTGAATTTCTGATAAGTCTTAGCTTGTCCACTTGACATAAATGATACAAAATTTGCAAGGAGTTGTGCATTATCTTGCTTTCCTTGACCAACAACCATGAAGGATACAGAATCAGAAGAAAATTGTGCAGTAGCATATATACACTTTCTTTTGATTTTCATCCTACAATAAAAGAGAATATGCAATATCCTATTAGGCAGAGGATTCATCATGATAATAATTCCTCTTGCCTGCGCATAAGCATCATTTAATCCCATTAAATATTGAATAACCCTTTGATCTTCCAAAGTCTTAATTATCTTAGCTTTTCCTCCACACACACACAAAAGAACAACATGTGATTAAGTTAAGTGAATCCAAATTATCTTACAATTGTTTAAGCTTTGTAAATATCCTACAATGTCACTGTTACTTTGAACTAAGCTCAAAAGTTTCTTTTGCGGATAATACAATTTGGCACTGTTGGGCTTACCAAATCTCTGCTTCAGCCTATCCTAGATTTCTTTGTCTGTCTTATAGTAAATGACATTGTCTTCTATAATCCATTGACAGTGCATTAAGAAGCCAAGAGATAATCATGTCATTGCAATAATTCCATTGCTCAAAATCTCGAGAAGTGAGATCTGGAGATGGACAAGCTCCATTGACGAAACCAAGCTTTTTCTTGGCTTATAGAGATATCAGAACTGATCTTCTCCATTCAGGGTAACCTCTTCCATCGAAGACTGATTTGACTAGATTCATCTCAGGTGAATCTGAGGGATTAAGATGATAGGGATGAGTACTGTCTATGGCGGGTGCAACTGATGTGGATTCCTCAATCATCTTGATTCAAAAGAGGTTGATGATGATGGCTGAAAGGGAGTTTATATTGAATGAATTTGGATTGAGCTATTACTCTAATATCATGATAGAAAATTAGGAGACTGAATATGAGGAATATTTTATGTGTATTGATCAATTCTTCATGTTCAAACTTTATGCTATCTACCTAGAGCTAAACTATAAAAAGAATAGTTTGCAACAAACTCTACCAGTAGTACAACATAATTTGCACACCTGTACATTTCTAAAAAGATCTCATCAAAATATTATTGTACCTATCATATACGTAAATATATTGTAGACAATATTTGTCTGATGCCTGAAGACTTGATAAGAATATTTATGATCGACCAAAATAGTGCTGAGGATGCTGATAATCCAATTCTTGTTCTGGAATCATACCTATTGTTGGGAACTTCTGATTAGTTGAGCTATTTTTGCAAAAGGCGGGTTCTTTTAACTTTAGCTTTCAATTTTTCCTACCCAATTCATTTTTCTACTAAATTTCTTGGAGTTCTTTCTTTGGAGCTAACAAAGAAGATATTAATTGTGTATTTTTGTTAATCATGTGGGGCCCACCGTTAAACTTAATACTTTTTTTGGACAAATCTCTTAGATTTATTATAAAGAATCAAAATAAACTCCTTTTGTTATATACTAATATAGTACACGTGCATTGCAAGTGTGTGTCGCGTTAATATAAAAAAAAAAGGCATATAAAAATAATTAAGCATATAAAATTGTAATTGAAGTTACAATATGCGATACTATATTCATTTAAATGGCAAAAAATACATGTTCTTTTATTTTAGTATATGTGTATTGTACGTGCATATTGCGTAAATTAATTAGCACAAAATACATACAAAAGAAATAGATTATTGAAACAACAATTCAAGCTAAAGATGAATACAATATTTGCTTAAACGATGAAAATGAAAATTATTAATTTTTAAAATAATTTAATTTACTAAGTTGCATTTCTATATTTTTTTTCTTTCGATTATACATTTTTTTATTAAAGTTACACGTATTAATGCAAAATAAAGTTACACTATTTAATTTATTTTCTCATAGCAT